>JPJR01002653.1:0-11495 GCA_000750675.1 Pseudogymnoascus sp. VKM F-3808 | reverse complement strand
GAGGCTGATCGACGGGTTTAATGTCCGGCGGTGCGCGCGTGGGTGGGTGCGTGATGCGATTGCTTTGGGGTGCGGTGAGCGGTGTACTGCCGTCAGTTCTGGAGGTCATCGGTTGGGCGGGCGCATGGAGGTCGTGTCATTTTGTGTCGTGTGTAGAGAAGGCTACTGCACTGCTGCAGCACGTACATAACTGCGCATATATATGTGCATGCGCGATTTCGCGCATTACGTGGGATTACATGGACTCACAGAGACAAAAGGGGATTTTCGACGCAAAGTGCGGGTAATGCGATGCGAGGAAGGGACGGTTACGTGCAGGCGCGCCGTTTGTTCGTGCGTCGTCCTTCGGTTGGGATGCGAAGCGCAAGATAGCGATGTCCATGTCATCACGGTTGTACTCTTATCGTACAGCAACTAATCTACTTCATACCGAACAGCTGTACGATACAGTAGTACTGTACAGGACAGTTACGAGGAGGACTTCCCTCCGCCGATCGGCGCTGTCATCGCCAGCGCGCCTTTCCTTGCGCTGGTCCACCTATCTGCAAGCCCTTTTCTATGGCGTTCGGGTATTTTGTTTGGAGGGTAATGAAAAAAATGAAAAAAATCCAACCCATGCAACACCCGCCAAAAAGCCTGATTACTTCCGCGACGTCCGGTTTTTTTCTCACGTTGCGTTGCACCTCGGCGAAACCTTGAATCTTGGGCAACAAACAGGGCGCACAGGGCTGGCCCTTGGAAGGATAGATGGGGCTGGACTGGACTGGACTGACTGAGCCCCCATTTATTCTCCGGCGGCCAGACCGGGCCTTGTCTCGTTCGTTCGTTTGAAAAAGATGTCGTCGTTCCTGGAATGGTCTGGCATGGTCTGGCTGGCTGGCACTGGCTGGACCTTGTGCTTGTGTTTCGGTGTACACTACTGTACTGTTCCGTACCACGGCGCTGTAAGGCTGGGATAGATGGCCCGGATCGCTCGCTCGGCCATGACTTACGCGTACTGGGGCTGTAACGTAGCCGTGCGGCGGTTTTGCCAGCGTAGTCTCACGTTGAGACGCTGAGTCTCATCCCTATTCCGCAGTCTCACGCCCTTCTGCCTTCCGCGCGGTCTTACCATTTCCGTAGGAGTCTCAGCCTTTTCCGTGGTCTCACCAGCTCGCGTCCGAGACTCCCGGCGCGGCGGTGGTGGAGAGTTGTCAGAGATAGGTTAGGTATGGCGGATCTTTTGTGACTCTGACGGCGAGATGAGCTCAGTATGACTTGGAGTTGTTGTGCTGTGCCGTGCCGTGCGTTGAATTAGGGGAATAAGAAGGGGAATAAGATTCTCGAGTAGCAGTCAGCAGTGTACAACGTAATGTATGGTGCTGTGCTCGTACCGTCGTAAAACATGTACATTTTGTACTGCAAGTACATACACGAGTTACATCGTCAGTGACGGGAGATCTGCCAGCAAGTCAACCTGTGCCCGGGTCGCTGGATCATTGCCCGAGGTCTGTGGGCGGTACGGAGAGGTACTTGCTGTACTGCATACATCAGCGTATGTGCGTTCCTTGCTAGAACACCGTTATTTTCAGACTGTCATGCGTTTTCTTGATTTTCCTGTGTTTGCTGGTGCCGCCGCGATGTGACGCTGCGTTGGGATAGCGAGGGGTTTGCACGTATTCGAGTATGCTGTATATAGCACGGCAGTAATAAGCGTATAGGAGGATAGTATAAGTTATAGTAGGGGCCTAATGACAAGGGGAGCAGGGGAGGGCAGGGGATGGTAAACAGTGGACGAGTAGGGTTTAAAAAACGAAGTTAGTAGGGACGGGCGCATGCATGGAAGGGTGGAAGGGAGGGATGGAAGCAGGGAAACCGACACACCCGCGCGGGATGTGTCTGTCGGTTTGTGTGTTTTGTGTGTATGCGATATGTATGCGAGGTGCGTGCCTTGGAAAATAGTAGAAAACATAAGACCACAATGATGCTATCGTGTGTATATTTATCTCTGTTTATATATAGAGAGTGTACAGATCGTACATGGCAGCAAATAAATAGAACAACGTGCATCTCGGAGACACGGGTATTGGGCCGTGTTGAGTGAATTAAAGCGAGTATGAGTATGAGATGGGGGTGAGTACTCGACCGCGGTATCGTGGCACTGAGCATTGGCACTGTTTGGCAGCGTTGGCATCGTATGTTGTCGGCGGTACTATTCGTGGTAATACTGTGCGCTCGGAGGGTGACGACAAACGTGTTTCTGTATCTTTCGCGGCCTTCATCCTCCTGCTCCTTCCGTCCTTTCCTTCCTTCCTGGCTTGGCAAGTGTTACGAGGGCTCATACGTACGTACTGTAGACGACGTCGCGTAGATATTGAATCTGGCCCACCTTTGTATTGGATTTTGTTTCCGTTTTTCTATGGTGTTTGTGCTTGGTTGTGCTTGGGCGTTTGGTGGAAGTGGAGGCAAGCACGGATAGAACATTTCCGAGGTAGAGTAGGTAGAGTAGGGCAGGTGGTGCGCTCGGAAGATGTGTTACTGGTAAGGGCACAAGATGAAAGGACAACGCGCGGGTCTACTACAATCACAGTACTGTGTAGTACGATTGAATAGTCATCGTGAACAGCTCAGCTGTCAGCCAAGAGTGGAGGGCCGAGTGGTAATAGTGGTGGTAACAGTGGTGGTAACAGTGGTAATAGCTGCTAGCCAGTGAACGGCCAGCCAAAGAGAGAGGAGATATGTCAACGAAGGCGGGAGGCGGCAGCACAGTGGATGGAACGGGATGTGATGTGATGTGATGTGATGTGATGGGGATGGGGGTGGTGTTGTTATGCTGGAGCCTTGCTATTGCCGGTTACAGGGTGAGGATTGGGTAGAAAGGTTGATGCCTGGTCACGAGCATACGACACAAATGGACAGGCGGGTGGTGGACTGGAGGGTGGACAGGCGGGTAGGTAGTAGGCAAAGCGGAGGAAACTGGCGAACAGGGCGAACAGGGCGAACAGACGGTGAGAGAGAGAGAGACAGGGAGGGAGAAAGAGGGGGAGAGGATAAGTCGGTGAGAGAGAAAGGATGCTAATAATACGAATCGTATTGTAAGAATAGCATCAGAAGGAGTCATGAGGCTCGTGAGACGTGGTACGCGATCTGTTGAGGCTTGAGGGCAGCAGTACCAGCACAGAAAGCAGTCATCGTCGTAAGCGGCGTGCATGGACATACACATACATAATACGCACACGCATACGCACAAGCACACATGAGATGAGATGCACAGTATCTCGCTATTACAGTACCATGATAGATCTCACATACAATACGCGCATTCATACCGCTCTTTCCTTACAGCTCAGCCCTCTGTCATACGCAGGGTGCTTGGCATGCATACAAACGCGTAGTCTGGTAGTGCAGTCTGGTCTGCTGTGCGGTAGTAGAGGTAATACAATCTCCGCTGTCCACGTCTTGGGCTTCGTCTGATCACTCATTGATGACTACTCTGTTATTCTATACCAGAGAGAGTAGACATGATCACTCCCTTCCTATTCTGGCGATATTGACCGCTGTGGCTAACGGTCAGTAATAGTAGGAGAGTAGTGCTGGGATGGCGCTGGGATGGCTCTGATTGCTGATCTCGCGCTCCGATCAGTCACATCAACGCATGCACAGCTCTCATCTCCGACCTGAAACAGTCAATCGGTCAAGCGGCATTTCTCATAGGGATACCAATGAGACCAGTACATGGATGCGCACAGTAAACTCTAACGTGTCGTATGTATCTTTTGCATCTAGTATGAAAGTGTACCCTGTCGTACCCTGCTGTACCCGTTGAACCCACCCCTGCCCATCTCTGCAGTTTGTAATGCAAGGCGACGTCATTTTCCCTCTCTGCGCCCCTCTAATCCACGTCTAAACCGTCGTGACCACCGACAAAGTCACCAAAAGTCAAAATTTCGGGTCTTGGAAAGTCCCTCACCCGCAGCAATCACACCAAAACGGTACTTCATCGACCTCGTGTACTCGTGTACCTCCACACCTTTTTTCCCTTCGTCCCCTTTCCCCTCCACTCAAACCACTCGTCTTTCTCACCTCCTAACCATACAAACAGTCTGTTCCTCGTACTCCCCATCGCCTTCACCCTACAATTAAATCCCAAAGTTACACGTTCCCAAGCATAACAGTACTACCCAATGTATATCAATTGTACCTTGAATGTACCTCCGCCTTATAATACCACGTACCCTTATCGTGTTGTCTCCCCCTCCTCCACCCTATCCCACCACCACATCCCACTCTCCTCCTGTCGTAATCCTCCACACCTTTTTTCCCTCTAAGCCTCCACCCTATTTCCTTCCTCCACACCTAATTTTCTTCCTTTCCACGCTATCCTCCCATGCCTCCCACCTACATCCCGCATACAACCCAAATTACTCCCAAACTACAGCCCAACTACATCACAGGTACTCTTAGTACTCTTAGCTCCCAAGGGAAGTCCAAGGGATCATCCGCTGCAACCCTTTTTTCCCATTTCCTGCACACTCCACAAGCGTGAAACGAAACAAACCACATGCGAATTCCCAAGCAACTAAGCAACTTCAACGTGCCCGCTATTTTTTTTCTCCCCCATCGCCGCTCATCCCTAACCCATCCTATCCCCCCAATCCCTAATTCCCACCTATTCTAACCCCATCCTATCCCTATCCTAGTCATCCTAGCCCATCCTTACACATCCTTACCCATCCCAGCCATTGCCTGGTTACATATTCAAACAAAAAAAGTTACCCAAACTACATAATGACCGGCCCTTTTCCCTCCCCCCCTCCCCCTACAAGTTAGACCCATCGCATACTCTATAATACTCTATATGCTCCCCGAAAAAACTTTATACATTTACGGACGTCTTTGGGAATTCTTTGGGGGATATAGATCATAGACGGCTTGCGCTCTTATACCTCACATCATCATACACCCATACCACACATTCTCACACGCTGCTGCCTGAACGATTTCTCATACCCATACCACCACAACCACAAACGATCTACGAAACAAAGAAACACGAAACACGGCGCTGCGAACCTGCTCTACACCCCCAGCAAACATATACAACACACACATCTTCTCACAACCCCAAAACCGCACCCGATGGAGGCCCCGGCTTCCCGCACACCACCCCTCGACCCCTCCAAGTGCAACTCCACGGTCGAGACTATGCGCTGCTCGCGCTGCGCCATGAGCGCCGAAACCGTCTCTCACAACGGCCGCGACGTCAGCGCCGACGATGCCCGTGCCGGCGGCATGGTCAAGTTCGGGCACAACCTGTACTACTGTGATCGCTGCGCCAAGATCGTGGGCTATCAATGAAGAGACGGCAGTTGAATCACGGATTTACAAGGGCCTGGATCACGGGCTCGAATTTATAAGAGAGGGGAATATACTGGGGATGAGTGACAAAGGGGAGATATTTTGGTGGCATGAAGATTATACCCAGACTGAGATACGAGGAAGGAGCGAGGAGTGTTGCTCCTGCCATTTCTAGGGCAAGACACAGAAGAGAGAAAGGCACGACCACCACTCCTTCCCTATGCAGTTGCACGGCAACAGCGAGAAGGTTAGAGCGTCGCTCCTGCCTTCCGAAGAGCACAGCAGACATTCTCGAGGCCAACAACGGCAGGAACGTTGGAGTATCATACCTGCCGCCTCGATATGCACAACGGCAGGAACGTTCAGCATTGCACCTGCCTTTCAAAGTGCAAAAACGTCAGGAACGTCAGTGCAGTTCTTCCGCATGAGAAACACAAATCCTCAACGCACCACAGCAACAACGTCTTAGAGAACTCCAAAAGCCCTTGTCACACTGGAGCACACTCGTTATCACAACTACCACCTATCCAAACACAACCACGCCCAATGCCTAAACTTCCACCCCCTTACCGCCCCGACTTTGAAAGCGAAACCGCCCTCGCCATCGTCCTCCTCGAAGAATCATGGCTCGCCTTTCTCACCACAGCCCTCGCCCTCATGCTCCTCGGCTGCTTCCTCGTCTTCCTCCTTCGCTTGTCCGTCCTCTGGGACCGCCGGTTCGCGCGTGACGGTTACGTCGGCGGCGTTCCCCGCGAAGAGAAGATCCTCCGACGCTGCGAGGAGAGGGGCCGCCGCATCTGCAAGGAACGAGGGATTTGGGATGTTGGGTTCCGTGGGGGTCCTCCGGCGAGAGACTGCGAGGGTGACAGCGCGGACGAGAAGCGAAGGGAAAAGAAGTTGCGCTTTGTACCTGTGCCAGAGGTCATACCACCGCCCTCTGGGATGGGAGATGTCTACACTACGAGAGAGAAGGACAAGGGGAAGGGAAAAGAGAGACAGCGCACAAGGAGCCACAGCAGCCATATCAGCAACGGCCACCTCCCGAGCGACGATTTGGGGACCCATGGCTTGGTCTCTGTGGCTGGGGTGACAGCGAGGAGACGCGCATCGTCGATGACGTTGGAAAGAGAGTTGCCGCCGCAGAGAAGGGCGAGCGCGGATTGGGTGTGGGGCGGCGAGGAGACAGTGCGCTTTTTTGGAGCTGGATCGTGGATTGGGAGAGTGAGGAATCGGAGTGAGACGCGGAGTGGGAGCGTGGTGGAGGATAGGAGCGAGAGGAGAGTAGAATTGTATGAGTGAGACTTGGCGCTTATAGATGGGACGGTGCTGGTTCACCTGGAGTAATTCTTAGCATAGCGAAGGAGCGAATAGTTTTATCACAATGGACGAGAATGAGAGACTTCAACTACAGTTTGGTGCGTTTTGTGTGCCTTGTGTGATATGTGAGGATATTTGATGTGCCGGGCGGGTTTCTTCGCATGCTGTCACTACGTGGAAGAGCTACTTTATCTGACTTTTCTTCGCATTCTCTAACTGAGCCAACCTCTAGGAGATAATGCAACTGCGATGTACGCCATGGGGAGAAGCCGAGCCTTTCAAGAAATGAACAATGTTGAATGAGACAACTCTCTCGCCGTCACTCGCTTGCCGGTGCTGATGCACAAGTACCTCCGATATTGCTCAACCTCTTCCACATGACGCATCAGCGTTGTCGCTATTCCTTTCGCGTTATCCGGGCCTCTTTCTGTCTCTCGCGTCTCTGCTCAATGGAAACCTTCATATCTGCGAGGAACTCGTCATCCGTCGTTGGCAGCCCTGTAAAAGAATAGGCCTTGAGCAACGATGGGACCTCATTCTCCACCGCCCCTGGCACACCCTTGAACCGCTGGCTCGACCCTTCATACTCCTCCTCAATGCCGTTAAACACCTCCAACACCTCGGCATCAAGATCAACCACATACACCCACTCGCAGAACAGTCCGTCGTAGATGAACTCCAAGCCCAGACGAATCGGTACCGGCGTCCCAGCCGTGGCGTGGGCCACAACCTCAAGGATCTCCGCACTCGTATCGCGCGACAGAGACGGGCACACGGACTTGCGCTTCCGATCAAACTCCTTGCCTGGCACCGGAGCAGCCCAGAACTCTTGATCCAGTTTGGCCACCGCCTGCTCGAATTCCTCCACCTCGGCGTCGGTTGGCGTGTAGGTATGTTCGAGGCCCTGCTTGAATTTCTCGATGTTGTCGGTGCTGCGGAGGAAGGCAAGGACCTTCACTCCTTGGACCTCAGGGTAGCCGTCCCATTGGCCGTACTGTGCAACCACGAAGCGACCGCGATAGAAGACGCAGATGAGGTGGCGAGTGCCCATTTTGTTGTGTAGTATGGTGAATATGAGCGTGAGTGATGGGTATGGTATATCTTGTTTTGGGAGAAGGAGTATGGTTGGGAGCCGGAACCAACGGGAATATATGGTTCAAGATGTTTTCTCGGGTTGCCTAAACGTTTGGGCTTAATTGTCGTTTGGAATTTGATTTGTGGTTTGCAGCTTGTCGTTTACGTTGACGACTGCAACTTGTTGTCGCTTGGGGCTTGATTGGGGGCAGCGGCATGTTGCAATCGCTGTTGCCGTTTGCATTTCGATCGTTGACTATTTGGAATGCTGCTCTAAAAGGTAGGGAAGAAGGAGGAACGGAAGGCCTTTTTTGTTTACTATTCTACCAAAACTAAACTACAGACCTAACGTGCGAAATCGAAGTGAGCTTTCCCTTTGATGGTAGACATCAGTCTCACATTTGATGTCAACCACGAAGAGAGGAATTATGCAATATTGCATTTCTTACACAATACATTCCTACCCCTATTCCCCCAAAACAACCATGGGAGCTTTGTCCAGGCACTGGGAGACTAACCAGACTAGACGAACACGCCAGTGGTTAGTTTTACAGGTACCGACGCCTTAACTGGTAACTATTTAGTGATGGAAATAATATACATCTGCTACTGACCAGGGAGACTGGACCTGTGGCATGGCCCAGCTCTTGCCTGGCATGGATCCGTCGGCTGGCTCTGTCACCAACGTGGATGCCAATATGAATTTTGACATAGAAGTAGACAGGTATAACAGGGTTGAATCTGCTGAGGATATAGAGGTTAGCTATGGCTGGTGGTGTGAGTTATAGGACTACTCTTTGTTAAATCAGGCCATGCATGATCTGATAGATATGGGATGTTCCATTCGGACCGTGGTTGAGGACCCGGCGATTTTTCAAGATCCAGTCATGTGCAGAGACTAAGTATTTGGTCCTCTTATGAAGAGTCACCAAAATTTGAGGCGTGTCTGTCTAATTTGAGTACCTTTGCAAATGTAGCTGTCAAAGTATACACGTTAGGCGGCATGTAGGATACTGTTCTGTTGTACTCATATCTTGCCAATGTTTTTTGGTGGGTTGCGCAGACAAAATGACAGGGGGGGGGTGGGCGCCGCTAACTAATTTAGAGTTCACGCTATGTTCAAACCTTATCTACTTACCAAACTATTGGGATTCACCCACGCCAGCAGGGTGATTTTGCGTGTGATTTATTATTTCTGAGCTTAGAATTGCTGCCGAGCCTTGTAAGTGCCATCTCTTATCGTTTTATTATTTCTATCCATTTTGCTAGACTTTTTGGCAACTGTTCTCGCATTTGACGCCTTATACCTATCATTTTGATAGCAGCTATCGCATAATGCGCTCTATACTTGCCCTCGGGGTAGCTAGTCTACTAGTTATCCAGTCGACCGATGCATTCCCTGCTGGTGAGAATAGGCTCGTTTTGGAATCGACTACAGCGAACTCGTCCATGACGACCTTCAACTTTTCATCGACATACAATACCACGAACTCGTCAACCTCAGCCCGTATTGAGCCAGCATATACGCTGACGACGAGCACGAAGATATCAGCGTTTCCGAGAAGCAGTGACAAACTGCCAGCCTCTAGAACGGCGTATCCTCCGACTCCGACTATATCAGGAACGTCTCGATTTAATACTTCCAATATTTCACAAAACTCAACTCTCACAGGAGTGATCACAGAGATACTAAATGGCACAAGCAAAGAGAGGTTTGCAAGCGCTGGAAACGCAACAGGAGGCAATTTTACAGGCGTAAACGTTGCAAGGGCAAATACGAGCAACACTCTTGCTCTCGCCGAAGCTTTTGCATCGGACATGTTCCGTTTTGCTGACCGCCAGAATATATCCGATGCACGCTGGACCTCTGTGATTTGCAGCCCTGCTGCTTATCAAGATGCTCGCAACACGTTGATCCCCGCAGACCTTGCTGCGCTAGAACAGACATGCGCAATCGTTGCCTCTAGCAAGACCAACGTCACGTTCTCCAACTCTACAGGAACCCGCCCTTACAACATCAGCCGGCTTTCGCTCGGGTCCTCGTTGCGGCGCCTTTCCAAAGCATCATCCTTTGGGCTTCCCCAGTTTGGCCACGGTTGCATGGACGACTTTGGTTTTTTTGAGATGACTGCCGCCAACCTGGAGGCGTCGGGTGTATGGGACTGGTACCAAGCGTGGACACAAGAGGCAAGGTCTGGACCGTTGGGGCCACGCTTCGCAGCGTATGGCGAGGTGAGACTTTTTGGGCATGTGTTCTTGGGAGATGATGATTATGATTGTGGCCTGGAGATGGGCGGATGCACGAGGAGACCGAGCTGCAGCAGTATCATGATGCAGTACAAAGACGACAAAGAGTTGGCACGGAAGGTGTATTTTGTGATGAAATTGCACAACACGGTTAATTTGGTGCTGAAGACGTACTATGTAAGTTCTCCGCCACTTATTTTCTCCTACTTACTGACAATGTAGGACACTCTTTTGTTGTCGCACGTAAACGTCGGCAGCTACCTCGAACCTATCATCACGACTAGCACGCAGAGGGCCTCTGCAGATGCAACCAAAACCTGCACGCTCATCCGCAACAGCGTCAAAAACGTAAACGACTTTGTCACCGAGATAGGCATTGCTGCAATGATGAGCAGCATGGTGCTCGGCTCACCAGGCGCCGCGGAAATCCTTCCCGGCAAGATTCTCGACATGCCAGCCCCAGTCTTCCTCTTCAGCAAGGCCCTACGCATCTGGCGTATGTGGAACTCAAAGGCACTCGGTGGTCCATCACCAGAAAGCCTCTGCGAGGGCCTTGGTATGATTAAAACGGATGACCCGGGCCAAATCACCGTGCTGAGGAACACCCTATTCTCACTGAGCCAGACGTACCGGAAGTCCTTGAGCGCAAGCACGAAGCAGCTCAATCGCGGAACGTTCTTTGATGGCGGGCCCTCTGCGCTGTCATCCATGATAGCCTCCCCCATCTGGGCCAATGAGACTGGAGTCGTCCAAATTCTCACGGACCCTTATCAAATGGAAGAGTTAGTCTCCCTATCCTAATTCCTAGACACTGACTGACTCATCATAGCCTCTTGACAACGGCTATAAAAGAAGGTCTGATGGCCGCTTCATACCGCTCCGCAAAGTGCTTTATGAAATGCAACTCCCACCCCCAAGCGAATCTCTTCTGCGATGGCTTCAACGACTGGGAGTTTAGTGCTGCCGCACGTAAAAAATATGGCGACCCTGGTGACGGCCATGACCCACACTCCCCCAAAGCTGACGTCGAGCGTCAGATGCGAATCTGCCCGCGACCGGACAAAGTATGCCAGATTGAGTGCTGGTCGCAAGAGAAACGTGGCTTCAGCATGCCAATGCACGGCTTTGATGCCGTCCAGAAAGCCCCGCTCAATTTCGATGTCCAGGATTCCATGAAACGCCTCTACGAGTACTACAAGGCCCGCGGAAATGCGGATCCATATCTTGACTGGGGTGGAGATGCAATGGGAGATGTTGAAAGGGGTGCTCCGCGATTCTGGCTCCCCGTCTGTGACTCTGACGCGGGGTATGTGCATATTGCCGATTGGGGTCATCAGGGCAATCATCTGTCGGACAACGTTGATCGTCGTGCCTTCCCACTTTCGTGTGGAAACTACCGGTCTGATCAAACTGAGGAGTTCATGCGCGCCGTGGGAATAGAAAACGTTGCAACCGAGCCACCCTTTCCCCTCGACCCATTCTACAAGGTCTACGCACCGAAGGTACGCTTTTCCCCTCAT
>JPJR01002630.1:0-17988 GCA_000750675.1 Pseudogymnoascus sp. VKM F-3808 | reverse complement strand
ACTACGTACTCAATCTACAATGCTCTTTATGCTGCCGGACAGATATACACCGCTACTCTGTCCTCGCCGTCATTTTTCACTTCTCCGCTCTCCCTGCCTTGGCTACAGATCCTCAGCACTAATATGGACCGCACGATTTCCGCGCCATTCTGGCGCGAAAACCCGGGTGTGAGGCTGTGGGCGTTGCTAGTGGGTGCTACGGCTGCCGTCGAGAGGGCAGAGAGAGGATTCTTCATGATGTACCTGGCGCGTGTGAGCTTGTTTCGGGGGTGGGAAATTGATATGGCCTTTAGGAAATGGTGCGCAATGTTTTCTAGAAAGGGATCGGATTACGAGGGAAGATCAATATGACGTGGGTTGTGTGAAAGACCCTTATGTTATTACTATCGTTAACTGCTGCTACTCCGCCTGCTAACATAAAAACCTAGTTATATCCGCCAGATCCCCTGAGCTCCTCACGCAAGGCTCAGAATGTTGTCCCCGAAGACTGCGTTCCTAGTGATTTGATCTCAAAATCCACCATTTCTGGAAGGTACTCCTCTATTTTTCGAGCGCTAGGTTCCCACCCTAGAGCTCTGATGCGATCGCCTCTGCTGCGGCAGTTCCCTCCCCAGAGAAGCGGGGCCCATGGATGCACAGCAATGGCGTCTTCGACGCTCAGCTTCTCTACTTCGGTGGACTTAATTGCGCCCTTCTGATGCGCGACCTTAGCAAGCTCGGCTACAACATCTTTCCACCTGTGCTCGGCGGACTCGACAAAGTAGTAGCCCTCTTTGCCCCATGAAGACTTGCCGCCGTCCAACTTAAGGGCCTCCTCAATGAGCACGTTATACGCCTTGGCGAGGTCGGTGATATGGACGTTATCCCAGATATTGTTGCCCTCGAGCACAGTAAAAGCTTTACCGCGCTTGATGATAGCCTCTGTCAGAAAGGGAATCTGCAGACTGCGGTTCTTGATAGGCCCGCGGCCGACACCGTAGATGGTAACAGGCGAGACGATAGCGGTTGGTATACCATGCTCGAGGCCGGCGGCGGTGACGGAGGCGTCAATGTCGGCGTGCACGTGCGAGGAGTCGAAAGAAGTGATCGCAGCGAGGTCGCTGGTATCGTGATAGATCTTAGAGCTAGCGTTTCCGAAGCCGTTCGTCACGTCGTGCAGGATTCCGGACCCGGAAACATGGATGTAGCGACCCTTCTTACCCTGGGCCATACCCGCAATTATGGACTGGCCAGCAGCAATGTGGTCAGCAGAGGCGGTTTCTACCAAATATTTTATTAGTCCCGGATATGCTGTTCATGTGACGTCTGTAACTCACGGAGAACGACATCTGCGCGTTTGCCCTGCTTGAAGAGTACGTCATGGGAGTCGAGGTCACCTATGACTGTCTCGGACGATGGGAATTGGGCCTTGACAATCTTGGCCTGCTCGTCATTGCGGACTAGAAAAACGAGGTTGTACTCTGGGTGCGTCTTCGCAAGAGTGACAGCAATCTCCCCCCCGATATATCCAGTCACACCGGTTATGAAGATGGTAGGCGCCATTTTAATATGCTGAGCTAGTGCTTGATGAAGGGCGATGGTAATAGTAAGGAATGAAACGAGAAGTAAAGAAAATACAAATTTACTCCGTTAAAAGGGAAGTAATCTGGGATCTGCGATTGAGAGTGTGTAATGGTGAATTGAAATGACTTACAAACGCGACGAAGCCTCAATTATATACTTGTACGAGCATCTCATATCTCCTTGTTCCTGCCTATTGCATTTCTAAGCTGTCTCTGCTTCCCAACTCGCTGAGTATGTGAGTTTGTATAGCTTCACGGCCATTTGTAAGTAGGAAGGGGGAGCTTTAGACTTTTTAGCTGCTGACATCGTTCAATGCCAAGACTTACAATACCCGAAAGTAGCATAGTCCCTGGAAGGTGGAACGCTTAATTACACCCCTGTCGATGACAGTACCTTACCGATGACAGAAATAGAAGATCTTAGTAAGGTTTATAATCATCGTGGAGAAATGCGATGCTGCACAGTACTCTGTATTGTTGGGCCACACCACACGAACGAATAGAGAATAGTGCATAGCGATACGCATGTGAAAGACAATTGTAAATATTGTTTAGCTACAACGAAATGCCATAGTAAGCCTAATGCCTGCCAGCCGTCATTCCTTTCATCTTCAAATATGTATTTCCTCAGAGAATTAATCCCTGGGAGCCACCCCCCTCCAACACATGCTACACATGCTAGCCTTGGAAATATTGTTCAAAGGAGTAGTTCACGTTATTAAGACCATACAGCGGGGCCCGGGCAAGTATAAGTGGTTGCGGTGCTAGAGTATATATCAATCTAAAACACACAAGTTAGATGCGTCGTAAAGTATTAATCGATACTACTCACGTTGACACCTGGATCGCTAGCGCTAGCATAGCTTGGAATAGAGGCCAAGTAGGTCGAGTCTGGTGACTGTCCACCGCCCCCTGAGATGACAATTTGTGCACACTCTGGGTAGAACTGGGGAGTGTTCGCCTGGTGAAGAGCCAGCAGCTCGTGCCTAATCAGGTAGTTTCCATCTGCTATCTTCGATGGAATGGTGCTCTCCCAGTAGAGCTGCTTCATCACAACTGCAGTTCCCCAGCTTGTTCCAGTGAGCGGTGGAGCGGTCATGCCCATCTGATCAATCTTGAACCAACCCTTCCCTGACCCATCGCAGGAAGAAAAGGCGCCGGCGCATTTGAACAACCAAACCATAACAGGGCCTTGCTGATGTGTCCACTGAGACCAGATAGCTCGGACTTTGCCACCAGCTTTGACTGGGGCCGAGAGAGAAGCTGATGTTCCACCGTTGCATCGCATCTTTGAGTCGGAAACTGACAACACGGGATTATAGTCTGACCATTGCCGTTCAATAGTTGATGGTGACTGTGCGGGACTGTAGCCTTGGTAACCTGGGTATGCCACGCCGTCAATAATATAACTGGTAACTGCGCCATGGGCGATAGCTTGTGTAACTAGTAAAGTCACAGCAGTGAAAAGGCCAGGGAGGATCATCTTGATATCTGTTTCTGGTAATTTGTTCTCAAGATATATTTTGTAGTATAACTATGATGCGACGTCGAGATAGCCTTATGGGATCTTTCTCCACTTTATAGGGAGGGAGGGAACAACTGGCCCCGTCGCAATTCTCCCTATAGCTACTTATCCCATCACGCGCGCAATATATATCTTTGCCAACACGTCCTATAAACAGGACGGCATATTTTGCATAAAGTGATCTTGTCTATTATGGGAGCGGGGACCGGCCCGGATAGTCTATCCGCAGAATAGTCCTCAATAGCTCTGGAATCTGGGATAGTTCCAAACGTGGCCTAGATAGGAATAATAAGAACCGTGAATAAAGAGCACAAATATATAAATATTAGACGGTTGTTGTAATACTCAATACGTACAGCTAGCCTTCGGATTATCGACCCGATAGATTAGGTCATGGGGCAGTAAAAAGTAAGTTAATCTATCTGCTGTAACATGTGATTAGAGTTTGATGAGTTGATTATAGATCCTAGCTAATTAGGTCAATAGTGAGCTTAAACATATATAGCTTTACATAAACTATGGTAGAATTTAGATCTAACATATAAGTATAGCGGGGCATAGAAGGAAACTTTCATGATCTAGTCTTGGGTCAATTACCCATGGAACACACGGTTCCTGACGGGGCATTTCGTTGATAGGATCCGTGGTATTGAGGTCGTAGTGGGCTACCGTCCTCACTCAATAATATGCGTGCAAAAGAAAGTTATCATGCATTCAAGGCAGAGAAGTCGAGCATTGACATTGTAATCAATCTCATCCGTAGATAGTTATACGTTATGTAAATAAATTGACTTCTAAAAACTCTCCTCCATCGTCTATATAAATAAAATTTCAGGAATACATACCATGTAGCGACTGGCAAGTTACTCGTCATATGTATATATATATATATGTATGTATATGTGAATTTGATAGAATCTTAGCGGCCATCAGAATCAGCACAATTAACCCTCGTCGTAGGATGTAGGGATGGGCCAGTAGATGCCGATTTGGACACCTGGGTCAGAGGCTTGGATGCTCCCTGGGATTTGGATCGTTGGACCAGGGTTGCCACCACCAACGCCGTTTATCTTTATCTGCGCGCACGAGATGTAAAACTGAGCTCCGCCGGGGCCGCTGGCACCGTGGAGACCGATGTGCTCAGCACGGAGCAGGTACTCGCCTGGAGCTGTTGGGAGTCAGATATGTGACTTGAACGGGAGGTGTTCCAGGGGATGCTTACGGGTGCTGCTCGGGATTTTGAAGCTGTGCGAGGCGATGTTCTGGAATGTGATAGAACCAGGGCTAATTTGAGCGCCGATCTCAGGGATCTTGAACCAAGGTCCGGATCCGTCGAAGCTGGCAGCGCTGCCTGGGGCTTTTGATAGGTAGATGCTAGTTGGGCCTGGGTGGTAGGTTGCCGGATCTAGAGCCATACCAACGGTGTCGCCCGCATTGACAGTTGCGGTCTTGGTGGACGATCCGGAGCTGAGACCTCCAGCGTTGCAGCGAAAGTCATTAGACTGGACGTCGGTGACGGGGGAGTTGTAGTTGGTGTTCAGACGGACATATTCGTATGGCTGGGTAACCTGACCATTCAGGACAAGAGAAGTCCAGCGGTCTAGGTCATGTTAGTCTTAATGAATATCGTGGAGAGATGGTGGAGGGGTATCGTACAATGGGCAGAGACGACATCAGTAAAGACAGCGACGCCGGCGAGAATTCATAGAACGGCCTTCATAGTTACTGACTTTGATAGTGATTTTTAGATTCGTCTATAGACACTGCAAATCTCAGATCTTGCTAGTTAGGAGGCGCATGATGCCCTTAAATCCCGCCTTGAAGGCAACTGGCAATCTGCCAAGGGGATAGTACACCCGCCGAGCCACAGCTACTGTCGGAATACCGTACTCCATACTAATGTCAAAGGTGAAATTGATGGCGGGTTCAGTCCATAGTAATTAAAGAGCAGTACGTATACACAGCACTTAATATGTGCCGGCTCAGATCGAGAGGATGCCGGCGTTATAGACAACAAGAAACCTTTAAATAACGCCAAACGTGGGGTCAGCTGAAGAGGGAGTCACGGAGCTGCAAGCCGGCAGGAATAATGTACCGAAAGAAGTCTTGGGGGGGTCGGGGGTGTCGAATGGACATTGACACGGGGTTATGGTTGATGTCGACTTGAGAGCTAGATGCAAGGCTTTGAGCTGAGGACTTCATATACCGCTTGTGGCCTATGGGACAATGGTTATGATTGTACAGAAGATAGTGCTATGGATAAATCAATTTTTAATGTCATGTTTCTTGGCGGCACAGGATAAATTATCATATTTGTGTTGTCGAGTCGCGTTTCTTGTTCGTAATACGCGGTGCCGCGCCTACTACGTTGCACAGGTTAATATAGGGCCGTATTTGTGCGCTTACCTTGCTCGTTACCAGCGCACAGGCAAAATCCAGTACGGTATTGTACAGTACAGTGGCGGTACTTTACGGTATAGCTACAGCAATAGCTGGCGCGACCATCGCAATAGAGCGACAGTACAATTGCCCCTCTTATACCGACGGTATATTGCACCGTCGTTGTAATATTACGGTGCGGTCAGCCAGGGCAGTATGGCAATTGATATGTACCTTTTACTAAAATAACGGTCAGTTAATATAATATATATGTATATCAAACAATACTATAATACTACCACGTATGCTATACAAGTATATATGTGTCTTACGTCTTTACCCAAAGTAAACTTGTCGTAATCCTATTAATTATTGACTATAAAAATGATAGGAGACAGTTTTCTTATAAGCCATAGTAATTCTAAACATCGCTGCAATACTACGGTCGTGAACACAAACAGCTAACAAGCTCCCGTTTGACTGTGCCACTGCCGTGTAACTGTGGCCGCCAGTGTGGAAAACCAAAGTGCAACGACGGTTTTTTTATACTGGGATTTGCTTGCGCTCTGGTAAGGTAACTGAGATTGGTGGATTAGTAGTTGGGTGGGTGACCATCAGCCAATACCCACTGTTGTATGTATTTTGTAATTTTGATATTTCAATATGTATTTGCGCTCAAGGAGCAGTATATAATACATAATACTCCTTTCACATACGACCATAGACTCAACGACGACTTGGCACCTTTGTAATCCAGTGGCTTAATGCTCTTAAGCTTCAGAGGAGGAACCAACCCTTATGGGCCGATGTTTGTCATCATCAGATGCATCTAGCCCCGGGTTAGCGTTGCTATTCCAGCCGAACTATAATCTTGTATGGGCCAATGGACTACTGCCTTCGGAGTGGCGGCGGCATCTGCGGACATAAAGCCCGCACAATCCCCGCAACAGCGCATCAGTATTCGTCACAACAACGTCGACCAACATGCAAAGTTCCCCCGGTATCGCTGAAAGGAGCTGTTTCCCCTGCCGTCGCAGTAAAAGACGCTGCGATAAATCATCACCTTTCTGTCGACTGTGCATCCGGAAGGGCGTGACATGCAGCTATCCCAGGCACCGGGGTCAGAGGCAGCCCTCGTCCTCACACAGCGCGGAATCCGGCTGGAATACCATGCCAACACCAGATGTTACTGAGCCCGATCCTGAGCCGATCTATGTCTCGCCGTCCCAATCCGATGCTAATTCCTCAATCATTAGTGCTATTCATTTCATGGCACCGAAGGTGTTCCATGAAGCACAATTAACTGTCCCACGCTCAAACTCAGCTATCCCAAACGATGTCGCGGCATATGTCGGTGATCCTCAACAGATCCGAGACATGGCCATCGCTTTCTTTTCATTTTCTGCTTGGTGGATGCCCATAATCTGCCGAAAACGCTTCTTTAGTTCCGCCCTGAACCCTTTATCACCTCCCCCGCGAGAGCTAGTCCTGCTGGCCCTGTGCATGAAACTATTCTGCTCGCCGCTGCCTCCGAATGCTGAGGCAGGGCAAACAGACCTCTATAAGACGGCCAAGAGATTCTACTCGGAGTTGGAAGCCTCGGGCATCACGTCCATCCGCGTCTTGCAGGCAGCATTGCTCATCGCAATCTACGAGATCGGGCATGCAATTTACCCTGCTGCCTATTTTACTGTTGGCATCTGTGCACGATATGGCAGTGCCCTAGGCCTGGATAATTCATTGACGGATTACATGGTGGATTGTGGGCTAGGGCAATCGTGGCTCGAAATCGAAGAGATGAGAAGGGTCTGGTGGGGGGTTTTAATCTTGGATCGGCGAGTTACTTCCTTCAAAGGCCGAGAGTTGTCTCAACGCCGTCTAAATTGCTAACTTTCATCGAAAGCATGCTGAACTTTGGATGTCCATCAAGATGCCTAGCAACGAAGGACCCAACGTTTGACAATTATCTCCCAGTAGATGATGAGCTGTTCCTAAGTGGCGTAAGAAGATTTTTTGTCTAATATAACTTAAGAACTTCGAATTTACTGACAATGTTTCCCCTTAGACAGCAAAACCGAGTGATTCCGTTAGCATATCTGCCGGATTTCATCTTAAGATGGGAGCCTTCGCACGGATAGCCCAAGCAACGTACTTGCTCACTCAAGTATTCCAATCTATAAACTCACCCGCACTACATATTGCAGACCCTGCAGCAAGCTTTAAGGAGACTACGGCACAATTGCGTCGGACACTTCGGGCACTAGTTCAAGCAACCGAGGAGGAGGTCTCGATCCGCCAACTGGCGTTTTGCTGTCAAGCGGCTATTTGCTACTGGTAAGTAACGCTGCCCTCGACAAGCAGTTTCGCATGTTAACCCGTCAAGCGGTTTACTCTTGCTTCAAGATCACTACTGGCAGCTACTTGGTATCTGCTCGACCCAAGATGCATATGATGGCATGTTTCAAGAGACTCGATCTATCCTAGAGTCGATATGGCCTGTAGTGTCGGACCTAGGCAGTGAGATGGCGGAGGGAAATATTACCGAGAGGAACCTTACCTTGTTTCTGGCACAACTTTTGTACCAAGTGACAGCGACAGCGACAACTATTGGTCAGGGTGAACCCGATCGAGAAAGCAAAGAGAGGATTGATATATGCAAGAGGTTACTGCAGCTAATGGAGCCTCGGTGGCGAGTGACCAGTAAGTTCGACGCTGAGGAATTTTGCGTCAACCCCCAGCTAATACTGCCTACAAGGAGTCTATGTAGCCATTTTAAATGTGCGTGAGGCCGCAATGACCTCAGCAAATGTATTCCTGCCGAATATATGGGCAGGGAGAGAATCACATGCACCACACCAACGGTGAAGGGTCCATAGATAAAAAATTAGCTACTCTTATCATTCAGAAATTAATGGATTGGAGGAATTTCAAAATTTAGAGCACGCTTGAATGAACTAGTTAAAGTAAATCATATTAGAAACTATTTCTCCTGTTTCTATCCGAGCAACTCTAGGTAATGGTCTACAACGCTGACTACCTGCTCCTCTAGGTCCTTAAACTTGAAGTTGAACGCCTTCTCTGCCTTCGCAGAGCTGACAGAGAGGGGCAGAGTTTGAGCTGGCTCTGCTGGATCAACCTTGAGAATGCCCTTTGCCACTTCCTTAGGGTAGCGCCTTTTAACGATCTCGTTGACTTGCGCCCATTCAGCACCTCTGGGTTGCTGAGAATTGGCCAGGAAGTCCTGGTTGCCAGGAATAGAGGGGTCAAGTGCCTTGACGTGCATCTGAGCCACGTCGTCGACATGGACTGCAACTCCTGGGGTTGGGGCCCCTGGGTGTCCCAACAGAGGGCCCATAACCAGACCATTTGTGCCCCTCGTTATTTGGCTTGCTTCTGTGACGGTGTCGTCTCGACCAAGAACGAAAACTGGTAGGATGCTATTGACATCAAAGGAAGGCTTGTTCTCGGCGATCCATTTGTGAACGCTTTCAAAGGCCCTAGCCTTCGATGCCGCATAGGCCGCTATTTTCATAGGGAAAGGTCCTTCGGAAACTGCAGACCTGCGAGTCTCTATAGGGATGAATAGCAATGTCAGCAGATGCAGCTAGAGTTGCTGAGGAGAATTACCATCTAGGATTTCTGTAGAACCAGCGTCGGAAAATCCGATGATAGATAGAACAGACCCCGTTATGACGATTCTATCAATGCCAGACACTTTTTTGGCCGATTCCAGCATACCCAGGGTACCCTTGACAGCAGGTTGGATCAACTTGGTCTCATAGTCAATATCATCCGGCAAATTAATGTCCAACGGCGATGCGAGGTGTACGACGTATTTAACGCCATTGACGGCATCGTCGTATGCACCGGGAGCTGTGATGTCTGGGACAATAATATGAGACAACTGCGATGCGTATGGGGCAGCTGGTTTGAGTGCTTTGATTTTCTCGAAACCGGCGACGGTCCGAACGGCAGCCCGCACTTGGTAGCCTGCCTCCAGGAGTTGGACCAGGACACGGAAACCAATCATGCCCGTTCCTCCAGTTACCTATAAAGCGTACTCGTTAGCATAATTTTTTTGTCGTGGTGGTGGTGGAGCTTGTTCTAAGATAGACATGCTCGGTGGGAAAAAACTGACAAGAACAAGGTCACCAGCCATGATTTGTTGCTGTAGGAGTGCGAAAGTTAGAATGAGTCCTAGGGTAAGAATCTTTGATATCTCGATTAATTGAAGAATAGAGGAATAGAATGCATCAATTCTTTAACACTTTATACTTTCTGAGAATACGCCGGAGGTTGGTAGTACGTATGCCAACTGAGGATCAGTAATCGAATAGCTGTTGATGCGTAATCTTCTAGCATAGTGGGTTATACAAGCCAATGCCGCTAATGACGCCGCTATGAGGAAGAAAGGGGGGGGGGCGTCGGTGTCTTAGAAATGTGAGCCTCTGGCGTCGTTGACTATCAATTGGTAGCGAGCTTAATGTTCAATGCACACAACAATTATCTTCCCACCATCACTATCACTACTGATTACTGAACGGGCAGATGCAGGTACATTAATAATGTGGTTCAAGCTAATATAGACCAAAATACAGCTCTAAACCTGGAATTGCCACAGCGGATTGTTGGTCATCGCGTTGGTGCGGGTGCGGACTTCTGCGGGCTGTTGCGGGCTGCTGCGGATATCGCTAATTTGATATTCCGCTGCGGCCCGCATAAGTCCATAAGCGTCAGTGTTTCTCATCACCCGCAATCACCCGCAATCACCGCATCTGCGGATGTTACTAATTTGATATCCCGCTGCGGCGGTTGCGGGCGATGAGAAACTCTGCCGGCTCCCTGTCTTCGTGAGATGCGCTGCAAGACAAAATTATGATCTCCTTCTCTTTGTTAGAGCTTTGTAAGGAGCGCAATTTCGTCGACGGTTTGGAATGTTAGCTAATCATCATTCTTTTTTCAAGTTTCTAGAAGCATAGGTCCAGCTAATATGCTCTGATATGATATAAAGACTCTCAATACTGCAGTATGCTCTACCTCAAATCGCCTCTTTTTTCATACTTTCAGATCAATTCTTGGGCTATCAAAGGACGATGTCTTCCTACGATAAGCTGGGCTCCCCGAGGAAGGGGGGGATCATGGCAGCACTTGTATTAACCCAGCTCGTACAGGTAGTAGCACTGTACCAAGATCTTCAAGTAAATATGCTGACTCTCAAATTCATCAGATGTTGCCTTTCGGTTCCGGCTTAGCAATAGCATCAAATATCGCGGAACAAGTCGGTGCCTCAGATGTTGAAGGCGCCTGGATAGCTGCATCATACCCTATGACCCAAGGGGCATTTGTCCTTATTGGCGGCCGGTTCGGAGATGTATTTGGGTACAAAAATGTCCTGCTTTCAGGTGCAGCCTGGTGGATGATATGGTCTCTCGCAACAGGATTTGCCAAAACTCTGATTCAAATATCGCTTTTTCGCGGCCTGACAGGGATAGGCGCAGCGTTCATTATTCCGAATGCTGTTGCGCTTTTGGGACATACCTTTCCTCCGGGAAAGATGAGAAATCTTGCCATGGGCCTCTTTGGTGCAATGGCCCCGATAGGAGCAGCCGGCGGTTGTGTAGTCGCGGCGCTGCTCGCCCAGCTGACGCACTGGAAGTGGGTATTTTTCTTCTTCGTCATGCTGGGTGCAGCTGTGTTTGTGCCATTAATATTCCTGGTGCCACATGCACCTCCATCCGACGAAGGAGGAAAGATAGACTGGATTGGGGCGTATCTAGGCGTTGGCGGGTTGATATTGTTCAATTTCGTATGGAAGTAAGTTAACCTAACTGCCCTATTCTCCTGTAAACGGTTCAATCTAGCGGCTAATACTGTTCAGTCAAGCACCCAGTGTCGGGTGGCAGAATCCTTACGAATATGTATTGCTTATTGTCTCCGTCCTTCATTTCTCGGCATTTGCCTTCTGGGAAGCTCGGATTGCCAAATCACCAATTCTCCCTTTCAATATCTGGACAGCACCTTCCGTTCTAGCCTTGGTTGCTACCGTCTTCTTTTCATTTATGAGCTTCGGTGTGTTCTCCTGGTACGTATTTCAATGGAATTTGAACATACGTAACGACACCTTGTTGTCAGCAGTAGCTTCAGCTCAGCCCCTTACAGTAGGAGGTGTTGTCGCAGCCATCACAGCAGCTTTGCTTATCCCGCGGATTTCTGCCCAGTACATACTTGCAATTGGTGCCACGGCAGTCCTAGTTTCCAACCTTTTGGTAGCGACGATGCCGGCTCAGCAGATTTACTGGCAAACGGAATTTTGGGCAGTGGCTATTGTGGCCTTCTCGCCCGATTTCATTTTTACTGCGGCCCAAATTGTTGCGAGTAACTCCGTTTCTAAAGATAAACAAGGGATTGCTGGCTCTCTAATTGGAACTTTGATGACTTATGGAATGAGTACCGGCCTTGGATTTGGTGGTACAGTGGAGGTGTATACAAATCGTGGAGGGACAGATCTCCTCAGGGGTTATCGGGGTGCATTGTACTTGGGAGTCGGGTTTGGTGCGATCTCATTAATCCTAAGCCTTCTGTTTGTTAGAATCAATAAGGATGAGAGGGAGGGCTGGGATGACAGGGAAGGAACGGATGAAACGGAGGCAGCGGATAAAAGTGAAAGAACGGGTGAAGTGGGTTGAAACTTGTATCGGTATAGATATGTAAGGGGGAGGGAGGTAAGGGGGAGGGAGGTAAAATGTTGTGACAACAGGATATAAAGGTAACGAGAATAGGGATATTATGATCTTAGAGTAAGAAATTAGAGGTGGGGACTCAAGAGAACTCAATTCTAGACAATATAATGTAAATACTCTTTAGGGCTATAATACTCTTTGTAGTACACTATAAGCCTCGACGGGACTCCTCAACATGAATAACTTGTAGTTTTTCGGGATCATTTATACCGTCGGTATCAATCCTCGCAACTTCCGCACCCTCTCCATCAAAGATCTTAGCAATCTCTTCCAACGTCGGACCTCTCGTCTCGACGAACAAGAATAAGACGAATGCCAGTTCGAAGAATATCCACACCTATTGATAATCAGACTCTCTCGATGGTGGTAGCATAGAACTATTGCAACTTACACAATAAATAGTATAGAACTTCCATCTTGGATTCAAATCAGCCAGCCCAATAGGATTGATATACCTGCACGCCTAGTTAGTCCCGTTCATAGCGTGTAGAATCTCAGACAGATTAAACGTATATATAACTTACTGATTGAATACAAGTGCAGCTTGTACAAAGAAGTTCATCAACATCAGTCCCTTAGCACGCAGTTTATACGGCATTATTTCGACAGTGTATGCAATAAGCAATCCAGACCAAGCGATATTGTAGAATATGCCGTGCAGGAAAATGAAGAATACGACGGCTTTGCCAGCTTCAAGGTTACCATGGAGGTCATACAGAGCAGAACAAACCGTCCAAAGAGTAAACGAGACACCCATTCCTATATCCATGTTAATTCGTGTAGTGGTATTTTGCGTAATTATTCACGTACCTGCAGTAGCGGCGATAAAAAGAGGGCGGCGGCCAACTCTATCGACTAAAGTGGCGCAGGAGAGGCCAACAATGAGCTGTGATAAAATTAGCAAGGCTGAGGTGATAAGAGATAGAATGCCATTACACTTAAAATAGTCTTGCATCCATTTATCTGCCACATATTGTTAGTCGAAGAATTTCCTCACGGGACTCTGGTTCATTTACTTTAAATTGGGTGTCCGAATCAGTGATACCAACAGACTTCATGACCAACGCGAAGTAATAAGAAGTCAACCCGTTTCCTGACCACTGCGAAAACAACCCCAAAGCAACAACTAGTAGCAGGCGATATCTGTTTCCTTTCGTCTTTAGAAAATCCAAGAAACTGCTCGATTTCTTGAACTGATATTCAAGTCTGAGTGTCTCTCTAATCTCTAAGAACTCGAACTGGACAGTTGCATTTTGTTCATCTCCATTGGAGTGAAATTTCGCAAGAGTTGCTAACGCCTCGGCCTCTCGGTCCTTTGACATCAACCAGCGTGGGGATTCTGGGATCCACCAAAGGAATAAAAATAGAATAAGTGACGGAGCAGCTTGTAGGATGGATGGAATGCGCCATGACCAGTCGTTCTTCATCGTGAAAGTTCCAAAGGTAATCCACGTGGCTGCAATTGAGCCGATATCCCAGAGGACATTATAGCAGGCGGTCACTCGGCCACGATGCTGTGGGTGGCACAGCTCAGTGAGAAGGAGCGGAGCGGAGTTCTGGCACAGACTGCAGCCAAACCCAACAAAGAATCTTGCAGCAATAAACACTTTACTATGTTAGCGACGAAGTTGAAAAGAATATAGGCTCACTTGAAAAGTTCTTAGAAGCGCCTTGGACAGCAACCCCAATGAACAGAATTATACATCCGATTGCGACAGCAACGCGCCGTCCGTAGCGGTCTGCAATAAATGGCCTGTAGCATATTTAGCTATAATCAAAAACACGGAGGTTGAATATTTACGCAAACGGCAGTCCGACAAGGCTTCCAATACTGTATATAGACCCAAACAACCCAAGCAACGCACCCTGCGGGTGGTGGAAGTAGTCTTGCCAGACCGGCAAAATTTGCAATCCGTTAAGCATTGACCTTAGGTGCCACTTTAGCATTAATATGAGATAAATCTATGAGAGCATACCCATCATACCCATCATAACCAGTAGTTGCCGCAGCTAATCCGATGACAGATATTAAGCCATACAGTTTTTTCAATCCTTTGTCCTTATACCAAGTAACTTTAATCAGGTGAGGGGCTTCTGCTTGGGCCACCTCGACATCTTCGCGGTGGAGAGACTTAATAGGAGCGGTGATGCCCATTTTCATTCAAAGGCGTATTAAAAAGTAGTAAGAAACGACGTATAGTCTGGCTTGCTGGCGTGGGGAACTGGGGGAGGATAGCCATCTTTAATGACAGAAGAAGAGAGGCTTTTCATGGAATGCCAAGTTACCTACGCACGGCTACTTTGGAGATGTCGTATCAGACTTAGCCGCTGCTAAGACCATTCAGCTGCGGGGAAGTGCATTCGGGGTAAAATGAGAACCCGGCTTCAATATTTACGAAATATAGCAATTCTACTGATGATCCTGTAGCGGTAGCGTGGGTTTCTAAAGATGCAAAGAAGAGACAGGCATGGCGTGAAGCCCAAAGTCCAATATAAAACAAGCTTCTCCCGAATAACTGAGACTGTGCACCATATTTTCGGCAAAGATGCCGAGAATATAGTTCACGGTCAGACACAACCCCCAGAACTCGGGATTATGTTTGGCGACGGAGCATTTAGCGACCCAGTAAGGGACGAAAAAAGACTGCCGTGATGCTTAGCGCTGCGCCAAAGGCGCTAATGGAGCGTTAGCTCACTCAAGGATGCTTGTCTTCCCCAAGCTCCCCGCGAGTTACTGCATGTGGATATCCGCACTCCCCACCCCCGCATTATCAGTACTGAGACGAGGATGCCTTTTAATGGGAGTCAGTTCTCGATCCCGTTTTCTTTCCCCTTTCTGTATTCTTTAGGCTAAATATAATGATGACTTTGATGCTGCCCACCGCGACTGCTTTCTGATCTATTGCGGACTTTCAAACCCGCGGTTGTGGGCTCCTCATTTGTAATACAGTCTTGTGTATTAAAGTTATGACGAGACTTTTGGCTTGTTATAATAATTCAGGCTAAATAGCATGCATCGAATACTACTAGTGGAACAGCTTGTGCGCTAGTACTATGATCAGATAGCTAACATCAAAAGTTTCGCCTTGTGGCTCATATGGGGTTCCATTGGCTTTCCACTGCTCCCTACCAAATTGCCATCATCATTGATTAGTGTATTTGAAGTTACCCAATACATAGAAAGACAAATAGGCACAAGAACAAGATAGGCCGCAAATACAAACATCTTACTAAGGAGCAGGTAGAGCACTTCTTAGAACAAGGCTGCTTGTTATTCCTATTTTCACAGATATTATGGAGGGGGCAGGGGAACTATTTTTTTGTCTCGAGGCGATTCCTCACATGTAGTTTTAACGCTTACAACTGGCAATTATTATACTATCGGGGATTAAATTTAAAGCCTTGCAATTTAATCTCATCACATACATACACAAAATATAGTTAGTTACTGGGTGCATTTAGGCTGAACGAGGAGAAATGGGGGGTTGCCGGTAACCGAATTTGTATCCGTATTATTGCAATATTTATACCTTCCCATCGACAACCAGGTCCCCACGGAATGGAATAGTATAGACTATACTTAGCCGTCTATGGTGACTCGCAGTGGTTTTAAATACTGAATTATGCTTTCCACAATCAATAACGAATACGCTCTCACGGAAGAGCAGAAAGAGCATTGGATGCAGTATGGTTTTATCAAATTACAGAATTGCTTCACTAGAGAACAGGCCGACAAGTTTACATCGTCCATCTGGACTCGCCTTGGCGCGTCCCCAGATGACAAGTCAACATGGCCGACCGAAAAGCTAAACATGCCCGGCCATACAGTCATATCGGCGGCGGAGTTTGCCCCGAGAGCCTGGGCTGCCATGTGCGAGCTGGTTGGCGGCGAAGACCGCATTGTCGACTTCGCCAAAGACTGGAAGGATGGCTTCATCGTTAATATGGGAAAGCCCGAGTACAAGCCTGATGACCCACTAAACTTCCGAACGCTAGACAACTGGCACAACGACGGCGACTGGTTTACGCACTTCTTGGACAGTCCCGAGCAGGCCCTTTTGGTCATTCCTCTTTTCACAGACATCAAGCCCAGAGGCGGTGGAACGGTCATCTGCACAGATGGTATCAAGCCGATTGCCCAGCGTCTGGTACGTTCAGAATGTCATTTTAATTATAGAGAAGTGTGCAGAAATTACGACAGGTAACTGATAGCTGCATATAGTACGACCATCCTGACGGACTGACCCCGTTCTTGGCAAAGCGAGGAACCCCAGACCTGCCTCCGGGTCCAGAGCGACGCGCATACTGGAACAGTCTGGTCGCGAACCCTGCAATAACACGAGACGAGTCGTTTCATGAGGCCCATGGAAGCGTCGGCGATGTCTACCTGCTGCACCCCTTCATGCTACACTCCGCATCAAGAAATCTCCTAAGAACCGTCCGCATTATCACCAATCCTCCTGTGGCACTCAAGGAACCTTTCAATTACAACAGGGCAGATCCTAAAGAGTATAGTCTCGTCGAGAAGAAAACTCTTCATGACCTGGGCCGCCCGGAAGGTTTGCCGGAGTGGAAAATAACCATGCCGCGCGAGAGAGTAGAACCAGCCCGTGTCAAGGCAAGTTGTCCGCTAATTTTCTTTGCCACTCTTTTGAATTCTTTCTTCGTTCATCCTAGTAGACTAACTGTCATTTGCAGAGGCAAGAGGAGTTGAAACGTCAAGAACTAGAGAGGTTGAAGAAGGAAGGAGTCCCAGTTAACACGATGGAAGGGGCGAGAGAGCTTCAGTCGCTTGTCTATCCGTCGTGAGTTTAGAGAGACTATTTCGAATAGTCCAACAAGTTAGTTGTTTTAACGTCATAATTATCCTCTGTCTGCGTTAGTAGGGAAAGGGATTACGAGTTATATGATTATATATATTCAGTTAGAGGCCAACATGATTTATAGACAGTTAAAATTATATATATTGCCTGGGGAAGATATCGCTGCATTAGACGTGTTCCTGCACTGTAAAAACACGAAATGGTAGAAGGGGAAGCCAACGTAGTAGAAAGTCGAGGCTGATTCTGTTAAGACCTATCTCTGATCATTTCTTGTCCTCGGATGGTGTGGAATTGAGCATTGACTGCCTGTGCTCTTCCTCGGCGAGGCTCTGTTTCTTGATGTACTTCATAACAATATCCTCGTCTGTCTTTGTTGCCGACACATCCCTATCGTGATAGCGCATAGACTCTTCAATCGCACGCTTGAGTTGTTCGGCTTCTTCTGCATCCTGTTCATGCGCATGCGTAGAAGACGAAGATCCCTCAGGATCGGCAAGGCTTCTCTGGATTGCTGCCTCAAGAGCGGCCCTCTGATCAGCCTCAGATACGTCATCCGTGTTGGATCCGGCAGCATGTGCAATGCTCGCTTCGATAGCACGTCGGAGGGCTTCTTCGTCCTCATCTAGGTTCGCACTGGGAGCCTGCTGCTCACCACCAGATCCCAAATTTGGATCTGACTTTCCTTTCCCACTATCATGGCGTGGCTTCGCGGGTATATCTCCAGATTTGGATTTAATCCCCTTCCAACGGCTTGTGATATATTGCTGCTCTTCTTCGGTCGAGGTTCTCCACTGCTCATACCCCTGCGCAGTTCTGGCCGATATGATATAGGCTTGAACACTTGCTCCGAACATTTTTCGGACTTCCTTGTGTAATCCCATCATCGTGTAACCAGGCAGGCCCCAAATTGCAGCACCGGGCTTGAAAACAATTCCACCAATACCCCTCCCTATACCTTT
>JPJR01002601.1:0-10795 GCA_000750675.1 Pseudogymnoascus sp. VKM F-3808 | reverse complement strand
GAGTATACGGGGATTAGTTGGGGGAGGAGGGGGTTATGGATTGGTGTACGGTTGGGGAGCGGGGATTTTGGTGGCTGCTATTGTTGTTTGAGTTTGTTTTAAAAGTTGAGAGGAGAAGAAAAGGGAGGATGAGAGTTCTTGTAACGGCCTGCCTGGATGGAAAGGAAAAATGATACCCCTATTTGAGAGAAAGAGTTTTGTTACAAACTCCAAAACGATGAGATACCCTTTGAGAGGGCACGGCATAGAATCTAGAGTAGCAAATACAACGGGTATTATTCTATTACCATGCATCGTTTTCTAGAAGGCAATCAACCAGCCTTGTTAAGCAGCTGGGTCTTCCTATGCTACAAAGCCGGCTCGAACTTATAGATGAGTTAGCTTCGACTTTTAAGTACCAAATCCATTTTATAATGCGAATATTAAGGCTTCCAATGAGATAAGTGAGAGAGACAGGGAACGTAACCAAGTAAAAACGAAAGTCAGGTGATATGACCTCACAATCAACGTTACAACGTTAGATACGACCTCAAGTTGTTCGATACTATATAGCTATGTTTCTCTAACATACATCTCAGAAATATCATCAAAAACCAATAGCCAGACGAAACACCCAAAGCACAACAATGCCCAGCCTCCACACCATCCCCCGTCTCCCCACCCTCCTCGCCTCGTCCCGGGCACGACCCCTTTCCCTCCCCACCCGCTCCTTCTCCAACTACCTTTCCGCCTCCCAGCGCGCCAAAACCCTTCTAGAAGACAAAGACCAGGGCCTCGGCTTCATCCGATCGAACCCCCGCCCCCCCAAGCCGCGCAAGCTCGGCATAACAGAGATGCGGGGCCCGTATTACTCAGCGTACGGGACGCGGCATCTGGAGGATGTGATGGAGACGGTGGGGGCGCATGTGGATGGGTTGAAGTTTGCGGGGGGGTCGTTTGCGGTTATGCCTGAGGGGAGGGTGAGGGAGATGATTGAGGTGGCGCATAGGAATGGGGTGTATGTTTCTACGGTGAGTGACTCGTGTGTTTTTGTGGGGTTCTGGTAGAGAGATAGAGGCTGATGAGTGGGAAGGGGGGGTTTATAGAGCATATTCTCACGCACGCGGATGTGCATACTGTGGTTGATAAGTATCTTGCAAAGTGCAAGGACCTTGGGTACGTATTCTCCCAGCGAGCTGTGAACGTTTCTCATCAGGAACAGATTCGATGTTATAGAGCTATCCAGCGGATTCCTCTCCTTCCCACCCGACGACTGGCTCCGTCTCGTAGAGAAGGTTCAAAGCCACGGCCTCAAGCCGAAGCCCGAGCTCGGCATCCAGTTCGGCGCTGGCGGGGACACAGAGGCTTCAGCGCTGGAGAAGACGGGCACGAGTGACCCGTCGAAGTTGGTGGATATGGGGAAGAAGTTCCTCGCGGCAGGGGTGGAGGTGATGATGATTGAGTCCGAGGGGATTACGGAGAATGTTCGGACGTGGCGGACTGATGTGATCCAGAAGATCCTGAGGGATCTGCCAATGGAGAACGTTATGTTCGAGGCTGCGGAGCCGAAGGTGTTTAATTGGTATGTTAGAGAGTTTGGAGTTGACGTCAACTTGTTTGTGGATCATAGCCAGGTTGTTCAGTTGGCGTGCTTGAGGAGTGGGATTTGGGGGATGGCGGATACGTTTGGGAAGGTGGTGAGCTTCAGAGATGGTAACTCATCGTCTGCTTCCGTCATTAGCTCTTAACTGTATAGTTTGCTCAAACAGAAAATTTGTTTATTAAACTGATAATTACTCTTGTTCTTTCCTATTCTAGGTGGCTAGATCTCTAGGTAGTATACCTTATGCTCTATTTACAAAACGTCGTCCCTATATTATATACAAACTATACACGCATACAGCACAAACACGCCCCCTCAGCTCTTGAGAAGGCCCCAAGCATCTACGCTTCCAACCCGCCCACAACCCACTCCTGCTCACCAAATCCGTCACCATACCTCCCAGCTCCTTCCCTGAAATACTCATTCACCTCTTCCTCCCGCGGCCATCCGCCCCACCCATCCTCAATCTGCTCGGCAAGCTCGCTCAATCGCTCCGCCATCCCTTCATCCCCCTCATCATCTTCACCATATACGCGTTCCCCATCCCTCCTCTCAGCATACGCCCTAGCAGCAACAACCACCCTCCTCAAACTCGCTATCCCATTCCCCCTCGTCCGTCCCACAACCCCCAGCGCACCCTGATACCGCACCATCCACTCCATCACTTTCTCGATCTCCTCATCACAGTCCGCGATAGCAAGAACACGAATGTACGATAGGATATGCGTCCCTTTAACCTGATGCACCAGCTCGCCACCCACGCCACCTACGTCCTCGGAGGGCTCTGATATCGCGTCCCACAGCTCGCGGAGTGCAGGGAAAGCGCGATCAATTTCCTTTTCTGCACCGCGGACGCCGCGGCGACGTGAGGCGAAGACGGTAGAGTAGAGGGCGTATGCGGAGTATTGAAACGTGTCTGGGTCTATCTCCACGCCCGAATGCTGGAGATGGGCAATGGATTCGCGGACGACGGCGTTCCAGTATGGTGCGACGGTGTGGTCGTAATGGCGTAGCGGCATGTCGTCTGGGTCGGTGGTAATCGGTGGTTTGAGGATTTTCGGCGCGGCTGCGGCGCGGAGGAAGGCGTGCCATGCGGCGTCTGGAGGGGAGGGGTGTTTCTTGAGGAGGCCGAGGGCGGCGTGAAGGTGGGTTGTTGGGGGGAGGTGGTCGATGCTAGGGGTGGCTAGGGAGAGGCGGGCGAGGAGTTTGATGTAGGCAGTAAAGATATCGTGAGGTACCCGGGACAGAGATGTTTCCGGTTGCATAAGGTATTCGGATGTCCGTGACGGCGCGTCGTCCGGAAATGGATCGTGCCATCCTCGGCCTTTCTCCCTGACAAGCGCACTCACAGGGTCGCTGGGCAGGCCCGAGTCGAGGAGAAGGCGTAACGCCCAGCCTAGCGAGTCGGCTTGCGCGACGAGGTGACGGAGCGTTCGGCTCCCTGGAGTCAGCTGCGCAGCTCTCATGAGGTCGTACAGTCCCCTGACGTCTGGCGGGGCTTTTCTCTCGATCTCAAAGTCGCTTAGGTTGTCGTTCTCGACGGGGAAGACCTCGAACCCGTCGCCGGGGGTGGGGTGGTGCACGCGCGCTCGCAAGCGGTTCACCCGGTCGTAAATGAGCTTTAGGAACATCTCGTGGAACATTGCTTGCGACGGTGGGCCGTGGTATGCTCGGAAGGCTGCCCAGGCTTCTTGGACGTCGCGGGTTGCGCGGATGCGAGCAGCCCATTCGGCTCCGCTTTTTCCAGCGGATTTGTTCCCGTCGGATTTAGGGGTGCTTGCGTCAGTGGATACGACGGTGTCTTTAACGGCGAGTTCGGGGGAGTTTTGCTGGATGGCTTTGGAGGGCGTTTTGCCAGCGGGGTTAGAGGGACGTTTGTGGAGGGGTTGAAGGGGTTTGTTGTGTTTGTTTTCCCTGGGTACTTTTTGCCGTACAAGTCTCATGATTGTCCGCGTAGGGATCGCCGGAGTGCCGTCTGTATCCCGTCCAGCGAGAATGCTGATGGCATTTTGGAATGAAGTCGGGGGATACCCAGCCGCTTTCATATTCTCAAGGACGCGAGTTGCTCGTGATGCATCGTCCTCTGGCTGCCGCCGCGCATCCATTCCATCCAAGACTTTCTTCCACGGAGGCCACGACCTATGGAGATGCGCGACCGCTTCAGACTCCGCCTCAGTCTTCTTGTCGGCAAGTAGCACACAAGCTATAGCACGGTAGCTCCTAGCGTCAAGTTCTAGTGCTGGCTGAAACGAGTTCCCAGCCTCGAGGATGACCTGCTGCGCCTCCCAAGCATAACTCATTGAAGCATACGGGCTCTTGGCTGCGGGTATAGAGAGTCGACATATGACAGTTCGACAAATGCCGGTCAGCCTCTTATACTCCTTCCCGCCGAATCCCCGGGACTCATCTGAAATGCGTGCAACAATATCACAGTACTGGCTAACCAACCGGGCAATACCCGTGAACGAAAGCGGGTCAGTTGCTCGAGCATGCCTCAGAAGGCCACAGACTACCGTCTGAAACGAGTTGTCTTCCAGTATGCTCCGATTCTTGCTCGTCTGGGAGTTGGAGATTTCGGTTAGCCAAGAGGAAATTCTAGAAACCAATTCTCGCAGCGTCTTGATATGCATATTCTTCATGCGTAAGATATCAGTGAGAATTGCAACCGGAGGAAATGCAGCAGACACCGAAAGGTATCGTTGGACAGCAACGTGGGCATTGGGTGCTAAGACAATCCAAGCCCATCCCCGTACATCATCGGGTGTGTATCCATGTTTTTGGAGGCTAGCTCTGATTCCCCGAGTAAAAAAGGGCTCGGAAGGCCTCAGAAGGCTCTCCAGTTGGTCGGGACTGGCTTCAGAAAGTTCTCGTATGTTTGGCGATTCCATATACGTTATATATCGTACAAATATGCTTGTTAATGCGTCTGTCTTCGACCATGCCTTGACGTCTTGGCCAGACATAAAATTCACGGATCCAGACTGCCACGCAGTTATTATTCGATTAGGGGCAGGGCGTTGGCGTTTGCGTTGCCTGTTGGTGCGAGGCTGGGGGTGTGCCTGCCGATCTGGTCTCTCAGAAGAATGCTGCGACGATTCAACCCGGACAGAGGTGTGTGCTAGGCCTCCAGCGTCCTGTTTATAGTTCGTGTTTGGGGCTAAATTGTTCTTTGCCTGTAATTTGGAGGCTGCAATCGCCCGTGAAATCGGGGTTCTGTTTCTCTCTTCGTGGGGTATGGAAGTCGCGCTCGTCGTTGATTTCGGCGCTCTATTTGGGCGAAATTTAGAGGCTACAATCCCTCTTGGGGTTGACGCTCTGTTTCTGTTTGCGCGGACTTGGGTTGCTTCCGGCGTCGCTGTTTGTTCAGAAGGAGACGCAGATTGTGAAACTGCCTGCAGTCGCCCGGCTTCTTCAGGCAGTTCCTCGTATGGTATTGATTGATGCGCCGGCTTCACCGCAGCGGCCGCGAAAGATGACGCCCATCGAATGATCTGGTCACCTCTCAGCGGGACAGTACGCCTCGCCGAACGGCATGCCACGCAAAGATCGCCAAATGTCAAGGCGTTTGCAACTTGTCGGCGTCGTACATTGCTACAATTGCCGTAGACATTGCCGTATATTACACGCGATTGCATCCGTTCATTTTGGAAAGGCCGGCTCAGCTGGAAATCGACTTTCCTAGCCAGGCAGAGCGTGTAAGTCGAAGCGGGTCGAGTATATAGTAGACTTCTGTATAATGAGTAAGAATAGATACGCAATGCGAAGAGAAGCAAGTATTAAAGTACAGAGCTTGGGGGGATTTTGGGATGGGCCATACCTTGATGAAATAAGATGGGAGCAAGAGAGAGTCCTGGTACAGCGTTGACTGGCTGTTAATGGAGGCAGAGGTAGAAAGAGCTGTATCCAACGTCGCAGTTGCTCTATAATATATATCTTCTTCTTCTTTCCTTTCTATAGAGATGTTGATAGTTGACTGTCGCGGTTTCCCTTTCAAATTATTTATTATCAGCCTTTCCTTTACTCGTACCTTTTCCCAGCCGCCGCCCGCTTACATAAGCGATCTGTGCCTTTTGCGGCTCAATACGTGACCAGGAATATTAACGGTACACATTGAAAGTCTCCCCATCCCTGACTTCATCACGTCCAACACCATATTTTCTAATTATTGTGGTTATTTTGAAAGTCGCTTTGAATCCCCGATACATCCTGCTTGCATGGTGGCTATAATTCACGCGGGATACCTTTCTGTGGCTCTTTAGTCCCGTCTCCTTCACGACAAACAGAGAGACATCGAGTCGCCCCGGGACTTTTAAACGACTACCCGTACTACTCTACACACGCTACACTTTTGCGATCGCATCGCGATTCGCGAACGCGCCTTTCCCCCAACAGATCGCGGATTCCATATTCTCCAGCACGATGACAGACGTCGCCATGTCGCCAAATGGCCTATTGAGCCCTCAGCCGCAAGACGATCTGCCACAATCCCCTCTTCCAGCATCAGCGAAACGGAAGCGCGTTAATAGTAATGAGGAGTCGTCCATCCACGTTAACGGCACGACGGAGCCAAAAACCAATGGAGCTCCCAAGACAAACACGCAAGAACAGATCAATGACTTCATCACCATCCTGAAAAGGTACGCGCACCACTGTCCTACACCGTGCAGATTCCACCATGGAATTCTGGCATCCACCTGACATCTAACTAAGCTTTGACAGATTCGATACTACCCCCTCCATCCTTGAACGCCCACTATCCAAACGCGAAGAGTCAAAAGAACCACAGGCGAAACGATCCAAGACAGACAATGCCAACACCATCCTCACACGCGCTGCTGCGAACGCGTATTCAAGCCTCGACGACGTCATCTCCGACGCCAAAACTGCCTCCGCCTCTTTGACCGATGAGCTTCAATTGCCCAACGGGTCAACCAGAACCCATAATACACCCTTGTCCGTCCGCGAGTCGCAGCTCGTCACGAATATCAACCTCTTTACGAAGAAAGCTGAAGATCTCGCGCTTCGACAGAAGACGCAGGACGACTTGAAGCTAGCAAAAGAAGAGCGCGAACAGAGCCCAAACGTCTCAAACTACCCTACAAATGGATCGTCGCCGAAAGCCTCGACGCAAATATCGATGACGCCTGGCGAGCATAAGCTGGTTCTGACTCTATACGGCAATGCTCCTGGCGCAAAGCAGCTGTTTTCAAGTCTGCAAGAAACGGCCAAGATGCCAAATGGAACCATTAGAGTGCCACAGCCTTTACGGGAGGTGGGCCTACCGAATGGAATCAACACTACACAGATTGTCCCGATAGATACATCTGGGGCCGTGGACGACAAGAAGCAACTACAGACACTGGGCGACTTGTTCTCTACATCCGCATCGACATTGCCCTTCCTACCGCCCAAACCGATGAGAGCTTCCTCAAGCAAAGGCATGGCGATCGGCTGGTCACAACCATCCGTATCAGATATCGAACGAGCGCGCAACAACCAGAGTTATTACAGCCAGCCAATCTCATCTGGGCATTGGCTTGAATATACCGGCAACTCGAACATTCCAGACCCAAAGCGAAGGCAAAGGGAGAGGGCTCTGAGCCTCAGCGGATTCAAGGCTTCAACCTCGGATGCCGAGTCGGCCGAACAAGAAGCTGCGAAGCTAGACGCGCTTTTCCGCAGCGCATACTCGTCATTTGCTCCAACTAAGGATGATGCGGCAGCTGTTGTCCCGCAGGGCACGGTCAGCAAGATTTGGTGGCAACGGGTTGGCGAGAAGACTTTCCAACGGCTCGCCAACAATATGGATAACATGGCACTTGTCGGACTGGATTCCCTGAAATCTAGTTCCGATGAAATGGCCGTCGACTCTGTCGATGACGAAGATGAGAAGTTCAAGGATGCCGTTGATAACTGGGAGGAGATCATCGATCCTAGCCTCGAAGACTCCACCTCAGACGAAAATGAGAAGTCGATCGAGGAGAAGGACGTTGCAGAGGTGCTAGATGGCATTTCCGACCTACTGGAGACGCTCAATTCGTACCAGAGAAACCGCAATCTTGCTCTGAGTGCCGTCCCAAGAGCCGGGGCTATGCCTGGCGTCGACACATCAATCCCGGCGAAGCCAACCGAAGCGGAGGCCGCCACGTACAGCATTCTAAAGTCTCAACTAGCATTAATGATCGCGACGTTGCCACCTTACGCCGTTGCGAAATTGAACTCCGACCAATTGTCTGATCTCAATATCAGCACAAAGGTCCCTGTGTTAACAGATACTTTCAAGGGTGTACTAGAGGAGGATGAGTACGCTGCTCGTGCGAAGGTTGCCGCAATGACCGCCGCAACCAGCTCCAGGCATACACCGTCGGCGTCGCACCACCGCAACTCCTCCTCGTCCCTCTATGGAAACCAGTACTCGACATCTTCCGCACGTCCCTCTGCACCACCAGCACAGTACTACAACCAATCTCAAACCCCCAACCGCCCTCCCTCAACCAACATGGTCCGACCCCCATCTACCGTTGGCCCCATCCCCTACGCCGCTCCGCGCACCATCTCGGGCACAAAATACCGCCCTCAACAGGCCTACGGCACACCAACCTACCCCCACCAGGTCCCTCGCCCTGGCCCTCCTCAACAATACGCCTCAGGCCCACAAGCCTACTACCAAACCCCCAACACACAGAAGTACGCCCAACCTCCCCAGACAGCACCGCAACAACGCTACCAACCCCAAGCCAACGCACAATATGCCGCGCAACGCCCGCAGCCCTCTCCAAATGGCCTAGCAGCGTACCCATACGCGACGCCCGCACGGCAGGCGTCCCCGCAGAAGCCGCAGCAGGGCTACACGTCGCATCTCCCCGCGACGGCACCGCGCCCGTTCCCTGCGTCGTACTATCCTAATGGCGGCGCGCCGTCAACTCCGCAGCCACAGCAGCCGACTCCGCTCGGGCCGACGGGATATCACACCGTGATGACGCCGGCGGAGCAGTCGAGCATGATGGAACGGCAACGGGCACAGTTAGCGCAGCAGCAGGGGGTGCAGCAGGCGGCGGCGAGGAGCGTGGCGCAGGCGGGTGTTAATGGTGGGCAAGTTTAATGGAGGTGGGGGTATGTGAGGTTTTATCCCTGGGTAGGATGGGAGATACAACATTAGACTGTTTTTGATGTCTACTTCTACTGCTTTCTCATTTTCATTTTTATGTGTTACTACGGATATGGCGTTAATGGTGGGATGAGTCTATGGAGTTCCTCTCGTGCGCGATTTTTGGGTTTGGGATTTGCAGAGTGGCGTGCAGGGTGTGGCATGGCATGACATGGCTACCTCGAGTGGCATTTAGAAAGGGTTTAAAAATTGTTTTTTGAAGGTTTCGCAAGCTCTTGTATTATAGCTATGGTGCATCCGTGGTGGTAGTGCGCTACCGCCATCGCGCCTACCTTATTCAGAGAACCGTTTTAAAACTGTGCTCTTTCCTTGAAGCATGCTTGAGCGCGATTGTTTACTTCGTGATATCTCATTCCCATAACATGTCCCCAGTCCACAGAATCTCCCAGCTCAGCAAATCAACTACTCACCAGAGCCTCTCCAACCCAACGACCATCTTCAACGATGGCAACACCAAATCAGCAGCCAGAAAGCCCCGGCGAAAGCTCCGGCAATCATCCCCCTTCCAGCGCGGAAGAAACACAACCACCGCCTGCCAGCATCTATACAGTATTCACCCACATCCCCCTCGCCAAGCAGCAACCCACTCGCTCACCAATCCCCTGGCAAACCCTCGAAGCACTTTTCGCGCTAAACCAGCCTCCCCAGGCCACCATATACGTAGACGACATCGTTGTCCACGGCCGTAGAGCACTGGGTTGTATTGGATGATTTGCTCGAGCTGGTTGAGGGGATGGGTGTTAAACTTGATGAGAAGAGGGTGCCGGGTACGTTTGTTGAGTCTGCGGAATTGCTTGGGGGAGGTGGTAAGATGGGGGGGGAGAGTGAAAGGCGGGAGAGAAGAGGTAAGTTTACGGGATATGGAGATGGGGAGAAAAGGGGGTTGACTGTTTATAGTGTTTAGGGCAACGGTTGATTAGAAGTGAGTGTATATGTGGGCACGGGGCCTGGGACGCGAAGGAGGGCAGTTCATGGTTGGATGATAACTACGACGTGAGGAAAGGGGGCGTGCTAGGTTTCTCGTTTCTTGTATACTTGTTAGAAACGGGTGGTGGGGCCAGGCAAGGCATGGCATAGCATGGCATGATATGGCTACCCTGAGTGGCATGATGCGTCACTTAGCTCTTTGGGTTTCTCGTTTATGCTTAAATTTATGCTTAAAGCAGACTGTGTAGGCAGGTTTGACATGACATGGCTACCTAAAGTAGCGTGACTGGTCGGATAATTGTTCCTGAGGGTTGGTCGTATGATGTAGGTAATGGTGCGCCGGCGATGCACTACTGCCATCTGCTCATCTATAAAGAACCTCAATTAAATATCTCGCTCCTTGCCTCTAAAGCTAGCTTGGACAAGTTATAAATTATCTATAATCTCTATAGCCCCCCATTTCATCACGCACAGTATATCACAACACTGTGCCGCAACAAACAAAAGCCCTCACCCTCTCTTGGCTTATGACACCACATCCCAGCACCTACCAAACCATTCAACCCATCGTCTCCAATATGGAATCCCCGCAAGAGAAGCACCAGGCTCTAAACTCAACTCTCGTCGAAGTCCCCCTTCAAGATGAGGAATCTCTTCTCCCCGTGGCTCCCCGCCTGCGAACATGGTCCCGATCAACCTTAATAAAGCTTTACTGCTTCTCGTTTATCACCGGCTTCGTGTTTGCGTTCGGCTGCTGGCTGAGATGTCAAAGCTGATCTGTTTGTGTGGATCGATATTGATATTTTAAGAGGATGTGGTTAGTGAGGAGTTACGGGGTGTGGATAATGGACGGGGAGGCGAGGTTGCGTTTGGAAGTGGGCGTGTGGGTGGTGCTTGTGATGAGAGTGGGAGAACTGGAAGTTTCTTTTTCATCATATCTTTGTCAAATTGGCCGCGAAGGCAAGCAGGATGGGTCTGAAAGACTTGGGAGTAATTTTTCCCGCTATAGAGTGCTTTTAAGCGCTCTCTAATACAAATATTTTTGCATTAGCCTATCCATCACTTTCTCCCATCACACACAACCCCACTACCGCCTATCCTCAAAGTAAAACTTCCCC
>JPJR01002588.1:0-16149 GCA_000750675.1 Pseudogymnoascus sp. VKM F-3808 | reverse complement strand
GGAGGGAGGTTAAGGGGGATGAGGAGAGGGGAGGGGTGGTCGTGGATGCGGTGTCGACGGAAGCGAAGTGACACAGCGGATTTGGACTGTACATTTAGGATATGTTTGGATATATATACCATTGCTACTCTGGCGTTTATGGGGGCTTTAACTAGAATAAAAGCGATGAATTTTTAGAAGTATAATAATTATAATAGGACCTTCAAGCAGCACACGCTAGCACACGAGCATACCACCTCATGCACCGACAATGGCAACAGTCCATCTTGTGTTTCTTCGCCTCCCGAGTAGGAACGCCACCTCGGCCGTCTATCTCTTGCGTCAAGGAAACTGCTGGCAGTATATTGACTAAACACGACAAATCTACCTCATCTGCAACCAACCTATCGCCGCTACTCCCGCTGCCGCCGCTCTGCACCTTCAATCCTGCCCATGCTGCTGCTGGGACCTGATCACACCTCTTCCAGAGCAGAATGGTAATGTCTGGCTTCACATTTTCAATGAGAGGATACTTGTTTCCTGTGATCGACGTAGCTAGGCGGCAAGGCTCGAATCCGCGCTTGTCACCTGCCAACTCTGGAGACTGGCGTGTTCTAGCGCATCGCCCATGTCTTCTTGCATGCGGGCGGGATCGGATCGACAGTAACGTCACGGCGACATGGGAAACGGGCTGGGAGAGCTCCACGGCCGCTGCAGGCCTAGACGCCGTGAGCAACGAGGATAGTACCCCGACGTCGGCGGTCGTGAAGGCCACGCTTTATGTTCCACCAACGCTGCTACTTGGCAAGGCGGCCATTTGGCGCCAGTTCAGGGGCGCTCCCGAGGCGCTCTAAGAGGGTCTTGTACGCTGGCGCGGCGGGCATCTTTGCGATATTGAGCGCCGTTCCACTGTAGTGGAGCGCGACAGCGACGCTGTGTGAGAGCACGAGGTCAGCCTAGGAAAGTGCTTGGCATAGAGGTAGATTGTGAGCTTACCCATAGCTTGTGGTTAGATCGAAATCGACGGCCAGAGAATCGAGAATCGCTGCGGGCAGACAGGAATCACACGTGGAAGTGGGGCAGTCTCGTCGTCTTAAGGGCAGCCTGAAGGAAGAGAATAAGGGGGAGGAAAGATGACGCGAGCCGAGGCTGCATATACGTTTACATAGTAATAATGATTATAACAGTCAATTTCAGCGAAGAATGAACACGGGGTAAGTATAGTGTGGATGTGAAATGACAGCGACTCCGGTGGGGCAATACGGCCGAGATGGGTTCCAACATCAATGCCTGATTGTCATCACCTCCACTATCGCGACCGTCTACTAAAAGTAGGCTGACATTTTATAACGCGTTTGGCTGTAACTATTAGATTCTAAAACTCATTTACTTAGTAGAACTTCACTTGGCATACACAATGGATTGTATTGGTTCGTTGTAGATATACAAATTAAAGCTTAAGGACCCAAAGCTGTCAGTATCACACCGATTTCTCAATCGCGAGGAATTAGCAAGTCAACTTGGTTATATGAAGTAGATGGCTATGACGACTATGCCCCTTTCTTATAAACGCCACCTACAATTTAACTACTTGCCAAGAAAAAACGCCTCCTCGTTCCAGCTATGTGCGGCTCACACGTTGCTTCCGCCGCATGCTATCACACCGATTTCTCAATCGCGAGGAATTAGCAAGTCAACTTGGTTATATGAAGTAGATGGCTATGACGACTATGCCCCTTTCTTATAAACGCCACCTACAATTTAACTACTTGCCAAGAAAAAACGCCTCCTCGTTCCAGCTATGTGCGGCTCACACGTTGCTTCCGCCGCATGCGGTGTTTGAGCTCCTTCCTCTCGGCATAGGTTGCCCCGCCCTATAGCGTGGAGAGCTTGACGTCGGGGTAAGCCAAGCCGATGTACGTACTTCTTAACAAACAACCAATTGGATTTGAATGTTCCTGCGTAGAGGCAGGGTCTCTTATCTAGCTCTATATCCACATCAACCCATAATGCTTTCATACATCCTTTAGAGCGCAAGGGGATCGCGATTATCCACGTATCATGCCAGTGCCATTCGCCCGCCAAGTTCGTCCCAAGTGAAAGTGGGATTACCCCGAATTCGCGTTACCCCACAATGCGGGAGATACAGCGACAGAAGTCTTACTTTCCTACTTTCTGTGGTAAGGGAGTCCAGGCGGGTCTCCCCTATAACGGGAAGTGGGAAAGTAGTACGAAGGGCCTATAAAGTGGCAGTCTCCCCAAATACACCGTTTCGGCTTCTCTTTCTTGTCAACTGCACGTTATTCATCAAGGCAAACTCTTGCCAACATGGGTGTATCCGAAGAAACTAAATCAGCTGGCGTCGTGGGGATCGAGACCGAGGAGGTCGCCCCAGTGGACAATGCGTCCAACCTTGACGAAAAAGCAATCGCGGCCGATTACAAGGCAGATGCAGTCGAGGCAGAGAACGCGGAGCACAATATGGGGGTTCTGGAGGCCATGCAAGCGTACCCCATGGCTTCCTTTTGGGCATTTGTCATGTCGTGCACTATAGTAAATTGCCTGTCTCCCATTTCATTAAATATTGCCTTCGAAGAAGATCGCATCTAACACCATGTTTAGATTATGGAGTCGTACGATGTCTTCCTCATCAACAACTTCCTCGCCCTGCCTAGGTTCAAGCAAGACTTCGGAGTAAACCACGGCGGCGACATTGGCTGGGTCATTGAGACCAAGTGGCAGTCTGCGCTTCAAGTGTCTGGACAGCTCGGTGCGCTTATTGGAGTCTTTCTCGCTGGACCCCTCACAAGCCGTATCGGATACCGTTATGCGACCTTGACTGGCCTTATGCTCTTGAACGTCTTCATCTTCTCGTTCTACTTCGCCAATTCGCTACCAGTTATGTTCGTGGCCCAACTTCTCGAGGGCATGCCATGGGGAATCTTTATTGCCAATGCGCCGGCATACTGTAGTGAAATTGTGCCGCTAAGGCTGCGAGCCCCTGCTACCCAGATGCTGCAGATGTTCTGGGCTATTGGAAGTATTATCGTTGGTGCCGTCACCTACCATTACAGCACCTACGATCACCCCGATGCCTACAGGTACGTGCTTATCTCCGCTACAAGCAAATCCTCAGCTAACGAAAGAAACCAGGATTCCCATTGCGCTTCAATGGATGTTCCCTACTCCGCTCGCCATCCTAATCTTTTGCGCGCCCGAGTCGCCATGGTGGCTGGTTCGCAAGGGACGTCTTGACGAAGCAGCACATGCAGTTGGCCGCCTTGGACGCAGGTCAAGGCTGAATCCCAAAGAGACCGTTGCCATGATGCGCCGTGTTGTTGAGCTCGAGAAGACTGAGAAGGAGCCCAATCACTTGGAGCTATTCAAAGGCACTGACCTCTACCGCACCTGGATTGTGTGCGGTGTGTACTTGGCACAGAATCTTACGGGTAACCTTATCGCTAACCAGGCCGTCTACTTCTTCCAGCGTGAGTAGTGATCATCGCTATTTTAGGTGGACGTGTACTAATACATTAATAGAGGCCGGCATGGGCGACGATACTGCGTTCGCCATGGGTCTTATTACCTCAGCCCTTCAGATGATCTTCGTTATGCTCTCTTGGGTCCTCACTACGTACTTTGGCCGCCGTTCTATCTACCTCTGGGGCTCGGCCGGCAACACCATCCTCCTAGTCGCCCTCGGTATTGCAGCCTCTTGTGGCACGTCGAACGCGGCTACTCTAGCGCAGGCGTCCTTAGGCCTCATTGTCTCTGTCTTGTTCACCTTGGGACCTGCGCCCGCCTCGTGGGTCATTATTGGAGAAACCTCGGCCATCCGCCTCAGGCCCCTCACAACTGGTGTTGGACGCGCTTCGTACTACATCGTTGAGATACCATGTATTTTCCTAGGAAGTTACATGCTTAACCCTACAGTAAGAATCTGACCCCTCCAAGACTTCCAGTGACGATTGCTGACATATTGCAGGGTGGAAACCTCGGCGGTAAGTGCGGTTACGTTTGGGCTGCCACTGGCTTTATTTGCTTGGTTACGGCATACTTCTATTTGCCAGAGATGAAGGGTCGATCCTACCGTGAGATTGACATCTTGTTCAACCGCAAGGTCCCAGCTCGCCAGTGGAAGAAGACGGAGATCGATATTCAGGACGACGAGTAGATGGCAACGTGGTTATGAAGGCTGTGGCCGGACGTAACTATGTGTGATACACGGTTGGAAACAAAGCAAGAATATGATAGAAGGGGAAGTTTCATAGAACAGGTAGACCGCCGTGCAAGGCATTCGTATTGCAACATTTAGAGTACAGTAGCTACAAGGAATTATCAAATCTAGCTCTCTCTCACCGACAACCTCCTAAATCTCCTTGACTGCTGCCTATTCACTCGTTAGCGTCCTAACGATGGCAATAAGGAGTCTCCCATAAATGGGCTCCACAGCAAATTGAAATTTAACTTCCTACTACCGAGGAGCTAGATCGTGAGAGAACTTGACGATGTTTGTGGGGATTGCTCCACATGATCCACTGTCGCTGTGTCGTCCCGCCGGCAATCCCCACCTGGCGCCGCCTTCGCCGCCAAGAAATTGTGCGGGAGAGGTCATGATGCTGGTGCAGCGTGGGAACGTGATCTGACACTGACAAGAAAATATTGCTTCGCGTCACCAGGCTAACCTGACTCTCCCCCACTGTGGCCTTAACCTTGCCTCCCTCTTTATGCGGTAAGGGGATTCGATTCCTTGCTATGGCTCTTGGCACGACTGAGGCACCACCCAAGCTTGTGTGTAGCAGAGTGGACGGGCAATTTACCAAGCAATTCCTCCATTGCAGCTTCCCCGCAGCTTCCAAGCTCGATACGTGGAAGGGATGACTACCAAGCAAGATAAGTCGCAGCTTCCTCGGAACATCCAGGTCAAATATATGGAAAGAACGATTATCAATCAAAAGCTCGATCGCAACATCCTCAGAACTTCCCAATTTGTATATGGAAGGGACAATTACTAAGCAAAACCAGGTTACAGCTTCCTTAGAACTTCCCCGCCTATATATATGGAAGAAACAATCACCAATTAGAGGCTTAGTCGCAGTTTTCTTACAACTTCTCGGCCTCCGTATGAAAAGAACGATTACCAAGCAGAATCTCAGAGCTATTTTTAAAATATCCCCTTGAGAAATAGCGTACTTATCATACCTTGTGAGTCAAACAAACTAGAACTACTCTTGAGTTCATAGGTCGTATGCAACAGCCGTTTTCTCGGTCAGGTATTAATACTGCTTATGCTACAGCGCTCGATTAGACAACTCTGATATTTTGCTTGGATCTAATGGATTAACCCGCATATAATGTTTCAAAACAATTTATTTCTTGGGCTAATCCCAACCCCTGGATAGTTTTGCTGCGAAAGTGATAATTGGGTACAGGATTAACAAGATGTAGCCGAGCCCAGCTTACGTCCCTGAGCACTAATTATGCATTGCGCCTTTCATTTTGTTTTTGCTAAGCAATTGCATCCGCACTCAGTGGAACTCTTCTTGCAGCTTTTCCCACACTGCTGTACCTGGTCGCACTGTCTCCAGCTAGTACAAGTGTTCCAGGCTCCACCTCCGTCACCTTTAGCAGTCCAGCACCACTCTCCGCCTTCAGCACAGACTTTCCAGCAGCGGCCTTTGCGGACATCACAGCCGTAAGGAGAGCTAGCGACGCAAGCGCGAGCGATAAGAGGGTTCTATAAGACAGGTGAATTAGAAATAGCCTATTTATGTATATTTTAAGAGTGGTGGGACAGAGGAGTTGGATAGGTCAGGAGCATCGTCTGTGTTGCCATCGTGGGGGGCCGAGAGGACGGCGCTGGCTTGGATGGCAAGGAGGAGGATGCTAGTGAGTTGCATTGTTACGGTTGCTGGCGGGTTAAGGCGAGTTTGAGTAGTTAAGCGGTGGATGTTGAGGCTAACAGGTAAAGAAAACCGGATTGTATCTGAGAAACTGATTTGAGTTCAATAACGAGATATAAGAGGAATTTCTCAAGGTTTATATACTTTACTTACCGACCAGAATCCCTATTACGAACATCTGTAAATCTGTTTAATTTAACATAGCTCCCCTGAGCCACATTTGTCTCTGATTTTTGTAAGTCTGACTGCTACCTGTACGACGTAGGATTTAGCAAGAATCTCACAAAGCAAAATCCAACGAAAATAAGACAGATATCTTGCACTATCCTTGACACTCAGATGTGAAACATGCAGGAGCGATCGTCGCTATCTCACAGCTAAATTAGCATACCTGCATTCCTTTTAGAAACAATCCTCAGTATTAATAGGCTCAGAGTAACATTTTCAGCTCTTCTTTAAGAAACACTTCTCGGTATTGATTAGTCCAGAGTAACATTTTCAGCTTCGATTATTACTATCTTACAGCCAAATTAGTATACCTGCATTCCTTTTAGAAACACTTCTCAGTATTGATAGCCCCAGAGTAATTTTCAGCTCCCAATCCCACCCCTCAACTCCGATCGATCCCATCCTACCCACGATCACCTAGCCTGTAATTCTGCTTTCTTAACCCGGAACACCGTACCCTATATCCACGTTAGTCGCAACACCGCCCCTCTCCAACGGGAGCTAATTATGAACTGTATCACTACCGCGGGTGGCGCCCTAGTGGAGTAGAAAGGGGGGTGGTGTGGATAGTACACAGGGGTTCTCTTAGGGAGATATACCACCTTCCTTGGCTATGAAACGGCTGCATTTTCGTCATACAACACTCATTTGTCTTGCATCTGCACCATACAGTTAAGACATTGTTTCCAGGGTGACTAACGTCTTTGTAGAGCATCACGGGGCGACAATATCTCATATTCTCGGCCTCCCTTACTATATCTTGGTTTGATTAAAATGCAGCTACCTGCTGTCTACTCCACAAACTGCAGCAGTGTCTTGAGCATATCATTCGTCGTCTTCTGCTCGTCTGTCTCCAGCTCGCCCATAGTGTCCAGTTGTTCTAGACATTGTTAGCCTCACGCACGACCACAGAAACGCAGCCCACATACCTTTAATCGTAGCCCCCAACACGCTCAGCCCCTCATCCCTCTCCGACAACAACTCCTTGATCTTCCTCTCCGCCCCCTCATCCTCCGCAATCAACCATACCAGGATGACATCCACAGTCTGTAAACAAAATAACCCCGCATCCAATCGTCTCGATAACCACTCCCCCTCCCTCTCCTCCTTCTCCTCCTCATCTGCCCCCCTAGCCTCTTCCTTAATAACCTCTTCCACCGCCCCCACCCGCCCTGCAAACTCTCTCCTCAGCCCCACTAGCCGTGCAATCTTCCCGTACTCCCCCTCCACAAACTTCGCCAGTGTCCGGATCCGCGGCGCCTCATCCGCCGGCAGAGATCGTAGCATACTCGCAAATATCCCAAGAAGATGCTCCGTTGTCTGCCCATCCGGCTTCTTCATAAACACGCTGAATATGACTTTTAGCCCCCCGCCCTCTACGAGACGCGCGCACGCTTCTGCCCCTTGGCCTGCGAGCGCGTGGTCCAACATCCGTAGCGCACGCGGCCGCGCCATCTTGCCTTCGCGAACCATGATGAGGGCCAGCTCGACGCCCTCGGCTTCGAGGAATGCGGATTTACCCGCTACGTCATCGACGGTACATGTCAAGGCGTCGAAGACGTTCTCGACGAACTCCTCCTCCTCAGTGCCGTGCGCAGGATCACGCTTGCGATACGGAGCGAGCAACTGGAGGAGGGTGTCGACTCCGTTGAGTGTGAGGAGGTGTACACGCGTAGCGGACGCGGATTGGAGGAGGATGGCAAGCAGTTCAGCTGCATATTGCTTGTTCTGCGTTGTGGGGTTCTCCTTCTTCTGGATGCGAGCGAGGAGGTATTTGAGGACCGCGGGGTCTTGGCCGATTGTCTCGGCGTGGGTGGGTTGTGAGGCGAGATTTTCGAGAACGCTGAGTACGTGGTAGACGCCTGCGCGGTCGGATTCGTGGGATTCATCGAAGCGCGAGAGGTTGGAGGTGAGGAGGTCCAGGAGGCCGGATTCGAGCATGGCGTCGACTACAGCACTCCATTGGGAGGGGTCTGCTTCGACGTCTTCGTCGGTCAGCTCGCTGATGATTTCGATGGCATCGATAGCAATGTCGGTGTTCTCATGCGCGAGTAGACTGACTAGGGAGCTGACGCAGCCGAGCCTGGCGAACTCAGGGTACAGCTCGGGGTGCTCTGCTAATAACGAGAGGGCTTTGACGTCTGCGTCCAAGTCCGCCTCAGATCCCATAAACTTCTGTGGGTCGTTCTCGAACTTAGCCCTCAGTTCGGAATTCTTTGATATTCGCTTCTCGAAATTGAGCGCCAGTTTCCTGACCCATGCCGTGTCTATCTTTTCGGGTGAAATGTTCGCATCCTCTTGCCCTTCCATGTAGTCCAGTATCTCTGACTCGTCCTTTGTGATGCCGCCACCAAAAAAACGCCCATCTTCATCGTCTGGTATATCTGGTCCGTAGTCCTCATCGCCATCAGGAGGCCTCGATGGCCCGGCTTCTACATCGTCGTCATTATCCATGCCATCTTGGGGCCTCCCGCTAGCGGTGCCATTGGTCGATAACTTCGGGGATTTGTAGTGGACATCTGCCATCAGTCAGCATAGAGACGCGTTTATTTGTCGGAATCGCACGTACTTGGGTCTTGGATGGTATCCAACTTCCTCTTATTGTGGCTTGGGATAGCTGGCTTCTAGGCGTGAAGTTAAGACTCACTACTCCAATAACAATGGACTGAGGACAAACCTTGAAAAGCTCGTCTATGCTTGTCATACTGCAAGCAATGGGCTATCGCCGCAGGTATATTTAGATTAATGAGTAAATTATTTCAATCCATAAGCCTCTTGGAAAAACGATTTCTCTTTGAGCAAAGTGAACCAATTCTGTGAGGCTACGAACATAATAGCCTTGCCTTGGAGGTTTCTTCGGATAAAAGATTCGCCGATGATTCCCAGAATCCATCACCAAACGCGCTCAACGGTTGCTATTCACGCGATTGCTGATCTCACTTCAGAAACCTTCACTCGCTCGAACTTTCCCATCAACCATGAACAGATAATTAGCTGTTGCACCAAAGCAAAGGTTGTGTTACCAGCGGTGTTGCTTCCAACCATGGATCATGATACCCTTGGGGGTAGATGCTTCCAAAAAGGCGACCATCTTGGTGCCCTCGAACACTTCAACAAGGTAGGATTATTTTATTTTCGTCATGATTTTCGGTCCATGCTCCTCTACGCTGAGCCTTGTCCCAGATCCGTGTCCAACATCTAATGTACAGCTAAAACAATGGCCGCTGCACCTTTTGGCCCTCGGCGAAGGGCATGATCATCTCACGTGATATTGGCCAGTAACTGATGCCCCGTCTCAATATATAGGCAATTGAGTGTTCTTCATCAAAGCTAGTACCTGCTCTCCTGAATAAGAGAAGCCTTGTGTATATAAAACTGGAAAAGTTGCAACAAGCACTACGCGATGGCCGTGAAATTATCAAGCGCATGCCAGATAGGGCCATGGTAAGACTCAAGGCCCACTCTCCCATGTGAAGCATGCTAATCAACAAGGGGTATTTGCGATGTGGTCAGGTTGTTCAACTCATGGGACAGCGCGATAAAGCCGTAGAGATTCTTGAACGTGGGCTACACAAAGTACCGGTGGGTAATGATGAAGATCGAAAGGCATGCACTCATTTCTTGCTACCTGAAGTCTCTCAAGCTAACTATCTTAAGACTCTATCCAAACATTATGAAGCCTTGAGGAGGCAATCCCAGGCCGCGAACCGTATTGACCCCCTCACACGACTTCCTCGCGAGATTGTTCAACAGATATGGGGCCATCTTGATTTGAAAGCTTGCGGGTAAGGTTATAGAACACAATGCATTGGTCCTTGCTGATATAAAATAGCCGATGCTTATCTGTGTCGAAGGGCTGGAAGAAATTTGTGGAATCGTACCCGCCGCTATGGCAGAATTTGAAGATTTCCAACAATAACTTATCAGAAGCAGCACTTACAGCGTGGTTAAAACGTGCTGAACATAGCGGCTATTACCTACGTAGTGCGGCAATATCTTCGAATACTTTTAACCTCAAATGCGCCAATAATATCAAACGGATCAAGCGCCGCCCCAAACTAGAGCGGCTCGAGTTCAATATTTCCTCTGGGTCTACATATTTCCCGGAGCTGCTTCCTGACCCGTCGCAATATCTCAAAACGCTGATTGTGTCATCAGGAAGCTGTGTGGATATGCCGGTTGTAAAGCAGATTATGACCGATTACATTAACTTAGAACATGTCGAGTTCCATGCGGTAGCTCAACGAGATACCCCAGGCTCCTGGCCAAAAATGCCAAATCTCCAAATTATCGTTCTTATGTGCGATGTTAGAAGCAGTCGAGCTTTTAGGCCAGGTCAACAGGTATTGTCATGGGTATGTTTATCTTCTCCCATATGTTTGCGCAAAATCTTACTGTAGCAGAATGGTTTAATCGAGGCATCACCGAATATGAAATCAGCTTCAATTCATTTCGGGAGATACGAGACAGTTCCTGGTGTAGTCGATATGACTAGTTGGGCCAAATTGACGTTTCTAAATATTATGGGTACACAGTTTACCTCCATGCCGATATTCCCAAGCACATTAACCCACCTGGAAGCGGAGAGGGTCAAGGTGGGCTTCGGGAATTTTGACCCCGATCAAAAGGACTTCTTCCAGCTTCCGAATCTTAAATATCTCAGTATTAACAACAGCAACCTTTTCACCTTCGTCAATGACTTGGCTAACCCTGCATTGGCCTCTGGATCCCTCAAAGAACTTCATGTAGACGGGAATAGCACCGCCACAGAGACGCACAATCGCAATTCCTGGGTCCAAACCTTGCCTGCAACTTCTTTGAAACTTAGAACTCTCTCACTCGCGGAGCAGACCGAACTGCCGGAGAAAACCATCATCGAGCTTCTGCGCCAATATCCAAACCTTCAGGACATTAATTTGTCCTTCACAGAAGCCACGGGGTCGACTCTCCGCGAACTCTTCGAGCGTGACAGTAAGCCAGTCAATGTCGATATGGCGGGTTGTAGTGGTTGCCACTACGATGCAGTTGAGGCTGCGCGGGGAGCTGGCATCAATGTTACGCATCATCTTTGGCAGAAGGAGAAGGTGCACAAGGGGAGGAACCGCCCTAGCACCTAGCCAACGACAATATATGCCTAGGATCGAGAACTGGTGTGTATTATAAATAAGGAGGATACTCGATGGGATAGGGCTGGATCTGCTTTGATACTGTGTTTTGAGGGTATTTGCGTCGAGGATTACTGCAATTATGATACCCAGGTTTGCTGATTGGGGAATGAGATGCAAAGGCGTTTGGTTTAAGCGTATATCCTTGAATTATTTGGTGGCTATTGGCTCTCACGGAGCATTTGCTGTCTATGCGATAGGGAGCAGCTCACCAAAGAGAAAGAAAGAACAACAATTGAATTAATAAATCTTTGAACTTTGGTGTTGGTGAATAATATTAATTTATTTGACCTCAACTTCGTTAAGCCGGCCTGCATTGCGCGTAGTTAAAACTTAGAGCCCAATTAATTCTTTACAAGTACTACAATCACGATCATCAAAGAACAAACAGCATATCTTAACAAAGCGAGTGTATTTTGACATTGAGCCATTCTATAAACAAACTCCCTCAGATCCTATCGACTTCTCTGCAACCCTCCATCGCCAAGTAAAATATACAAAAAATGCTCCTCCCCATAAACCTCTAAAAAGTGTATATACCACCCACCCGTCTCAAACGAGCGTAACCCAACCTCTCAAACCACCAAAAAACTGGTAGATCCAAGGCCGGAAAAAATAAGTACGGTGGAGAGCGAGACACCCAAAAATCCTGATCCTCCAATATAAATAGCCTATGCTGTAAAATGAATACCCAAGAGGGTCACTGGTCCGAATTTTGCCAGAAAGAAGTGAAATGAAGTGTGAAGTGAAGAAGAGAGCCAAAGTGGCGTCCCTTTTTAAGGTAATGGAAGTGTAAACAGAGAAGTCGAAGGTATAAATACATCTCTCACACCTAAAAGTGGAAGATGGTGAGAGGAGACGACACCATAGGTGTCTTAGTTGCCCTTGCCAGCGTGGAAACGGTAGTGAGCACCAGTGGGACGCGCGAAGCCGCCGGATGGCTTCTGGTGGGGGTGCTTGGGTCCGTGGCCATGACCGTTGTGCTTAGTGCCGTTGGTGTAGATACCAGTGGAGCTAGGCAGCAGGGTTGGGAGAGCAGATGATGCGGTTGGCTGCACCTCGACTGGCGCAGCAGTGCCCTCGGGCACGGATCCCTGAGGAGCCTGAGGAGAATCGGCCTTGACAGAGTCATCAACAACCGCGGCGTTGGTGGCAGCCGCCTCGCCGCCTTGAGTGACGGTCACGGTGGTCGCGGCAACGGTGACGGTGACAGCACCGCCGCATTGGTTCTTTGCGTTGGTGTCAACTACTGCGGTTGGCTTTGCGGCCTCGACGGGGTAGACAGTGAAAGTCTGCTCAACAACGCTTGGTGTCTCAACATTGTTCTGCTTGGCATCTGGGGCCTTGTCTGCGACTGGTGCCGAAGTGCTCTCGCCGGCAGAAGCAGAAGAAGCGGAAGAGGAGGTGGGAGCCTCAGATGCGGAAGGCGAAGCGACGGAAGAGGCGCTGTCAGTGCCATTGCCGGTGCCGGCGCTGGCATTGTTCGCATTGGCGCAATCCTTAGAAGCAACGGCCCTGGCGCCCTCTCCGGACGGGGTGTTGCAGCCTGGGAGGGCGGCGAGCGTGCCCTGAACCTTCTCATCAAGAGTTGGCTTGATCTTGCAGGCATCGACCTTCTCGTCTTCAAAGAACTGGAAGACTGGGCAGTCCTCAACGACACCGCTCAAGTTGGTGCACTCGGTGACAGCCTTCTGAAGGGTTGGTACATCCCATCCGTTAACGAAGTCACCGTGGTATCCGTAACCGGTCTCGTCACCGTTGGAGAAGACAAAGGGGTGCTTGTCGCCGTTCCACTGATCAGCGAACTTAGGGGTGTCCCAGACAACCTCGTAGAAGAGAGAGATGAAGCGCTTTGGGTGGGACTCGGGGCACTTGCCATTGTCGACGAGGGAAGGGTAGGCCATGTGAGACTTGTGGTCGGGCGAATCGAGGTTCTTACCATCCCAGCAAGATGGGAAGAAGACTTGGGCGCGGAGACCATTTGGGCAGTTGATGTTTGGCATCTCATTGGTCTCCTTGGTGTCAGTTCCAAGGCAGGCGAAGCTGATAGCACGCTGCTCGAGGGTGTTGGAGAAAGAACGGAGCATGGGATCTCCTGCCAGCATGCGGAAACCCTCTGGGAAAGCAAGCAGGCCCTGGTCATACTCGGGGTCTTGTGGGTCAGAGCGCTGGCTAGAAATTGGTAATTAGAATTTGTAGAACTAGTTAACTGATGGGCCGTTGACTTACAGATAGTAGATCAGAGCTCCGCCGACCTGCTCAACACTGGTGAAAGAGCCATCCTTTCCCTTGGCGTAAAGGTTGGGAACCCAGTAGTTCGAGAAATCCTTGGTAACTGTGCAAGACGAGCAAGTGGAAGCTTGGGTGTCGGCATAGTCCATGTCATTGCTGAACCCATTACCTCCCATGATGGTGTGAGAGTGAGCGGAGCTTGTGCCCGGGTTGACAATTGGGTCGGAACGTTCGTACAGGAGCGGTGCCCTGCAGGGAAGACGCCAGAAAGCATCGGCGGGAGCAATAGCAAGCAGAGCTGCCACGAGGGCACTGGTGCTGGTTGAACGCATCTTGAAGGAGTGCGGTTTTATAGTCGGTAGAAGAGTTGGCCAGCTAACGAAAGTTGTATGTGTAGGTTTGTATAGTCTGCAAAGGACAGTGGTATCGAGAGATCAACCAGTCAACTGGGGATCAAATACGTGCAAGTTGAATATTGTTGTTTCTTGAATAAGCAATTGTCGAGAATGTAGGATTCAGTCAATGAATGTGAATGATTATCAGTAGCCACAGGCTCTGAATAGTCGTATGAAAAAAAGGAGTGCAAAAAAAGAGAGCAAACGATAGCAATCTCTAGCCAACGGACGTTGAGATGTGAGAGAAAAAAAAAGAAGAGAGCAAGTGTGTGGGCTAGAGAGTTTGTATATATATCATAAGTACCTGATTGAGTCCAGGCGCGAGTGAATTCTAATGGGTTGGTGGGGTAAAAGGAGGCCCAGGCCAACCTACCAACAACAGCACCATGCAGGCACACAACCAACAGTGCGAATGAATACCCTGCAGAGTCCTCGGACGGTTCCACAACATCTTGAATACTCTATTACTTCCTAACTAAGGAGCCGCCCACAGAAACAACGCATCGGAGGGACAGGATCAGGGACAGAAACAGGGAGAGAAACAGGGGTATCACGAGGATTTAGGATCCAGTGATTCACCTTTAATCAACACTTGTACACCATGTCGGCCCCACTGGACGCTGCACATATACTCGATTACCTGACTCGTCTCAAAAGGGGGTAGCAGGTAGCATCCACGGCGCGACGCTGTGTTTCGTTTCGTTTGATACCGCATGTGGGTTCTATTAACAAAGAGTTTCTACAGGCCATGTTCCAGCCTCTCGATTCCGATTCCGATTCCGTGGCAGCCCTAAAGGTGGCCTAAAGTTACGGAGAAGATACCCATAGAGCGGTAGTGTACCACAAAGTGTTGAAAGTCAACCAGACTTCGAGCGCTCAAACAGGAAGCATAGAACTCTGGGGCAGGAAATGTGGACTTTGTGTGCAATTGCCGTTGAATACAGGTTGGCGATGTGGGATCATCTCGGCCACAACGGCCTTGGTTCCTGGCCCTAACAGCCCGTCAAACCACCAAAATGGACTGGTAACCGGTTCAAAAAGGCCGATAGATTTAGTCGAAACATTGATTATGGGCCCGGTTGAAAGTTTGAAAGCTTATTCTTCGCACACAGTATTCCGCGCTTGCTGATTTGTCTGTGTAGGACCGAGCCATGGTCGAGCGCTTTAATTTCCACTATACTGACCCCTGAGGGCCGCTGTCGAGTTCCGCGAGTGGTCGTTGCTTTAGCATTGAAACAAGCCCACAGAAAGCACAGACGGTAACCCTTCCGTGGGGTTTCAGGATCTGCAGGCCCCATCAACATCGCGCCTGCCAGCATACTGGTCTCGACGGCTGATCGGGGGTTCTGGATCAATTTATCAGACGGTACCAGTGAGCCCATTGAGCCCACCGAGCCCAATAAGTGGGCGTCTATAGAAAAAACCGGAGCGGCTCCGTCTCAACTTGGTCGAGAGGTGCTGCTGTTTCTGGACAGGTCTTGCCCTAGCCGCACCTATCGGCAATCAACCACAACCTATTCGCGGTACCGCCAGGTACCCGATCAGAGCAAAAGCTCCTTTCTCTCTTGTTCTTTGTGGGCGGGTCATACCTATCCATGGTTGGATGACCAGTCAGCGGCTGGTGAAAAAGTCTTGGCCCTAAGCTGCGCAGTCACAGTCGAGTACTGGGAATCTCCGTCCCTCCTCCCCCCCGAAAAGGGTGCAGCATCGGTATGCGGTCACCCAGCAACCGCTGGCAGGTATATATGCAAATGAGCACCCGATATGGGGGGACATAGCGAGATATGTGATCAATCATCACCATGCACAGTACAGTACGCAGCATCACTTGATCCAACAACTTGTGCCTTCATCAGAGCCATGCCCTTGCCTCGAACCAGTCGCTTAACATGCTGGCGATGCGCGGTGGTTCCTTGCAGGGCCGCGCGGAGTGCGGGTTCACCATCCCAGCCACTCAGATGGTGAAATGCAGGGACTCAATATGGCGCGGAAGCGCGGATGGAGGCGTGTCGCTTTGTGACGATGTGCCCACACCCACTGTGGCCAACAGCGCTCCACGGCAGACAACCACTGAAAAAAAGCCACTGAAAACTTGTTTGACTTGTCGCAAAATTCGCAATCCCCGATGTGTGAAGTGTGTGCGCTACTCAAAGAACTCATTGGGTAAGATGCAGAGGGCGAGTTTCGTGTCCCAAATGTTTCACTCCCCGAGTGTGACTTTGCCCACGACTGGGCGGAAGAACTTGT
>JPJR01002587.1:0-19410 GCA_000750675.1 Pseudogymnoascus sp. VKM F-3808 | reverse complement strand
CGGGGGGGAAGCGCTCCCCTGTTTCGGGATTAATGATGTGGAAGTCGTGGACGGCGCGCTGGAGGAACGGGACGTGTCCGCTGGGGTCGAGGAGGATCTCGATGGTTTGCCAGCGGACGAAGCCGCGGGTTGTGAGGGCGGGGATGGAGGGGGCGTGGAAGTCGTCTTCGGTTGGTTGGAGGGTGTGTTGGCAGCCTATGGACTGGTAGATGAATGATATTTGGGGATTCGGCAGGTCGATAAACACAGCTACAGGGCACATAAGTCAGCTCAGGTATACAAAGTAGAGTCAGGGTAGATGGCTCTTACAGTCGTAGTTCCCGCCGACGGCTTTGTAGAAAGCCGCCAGCTTTGGCGGGGTAAGACACTTTGTGTCTTTGTCCCCGAGATTCTTGACCTTTGACACGATCAGAAACGGCGCGCAGGCAGTAGAGCAGCGGCACTATGGCGCTTCTTAGGTGCTACATACAATGTATTTGGCGATCCCCGTGAGCAGCGCAACCATGACCCTCGAGGGCTTCTTGTCGCTGTCAAGGAGATCGCCATAGTACGCTCCGGCGTCTTGTGGTTGCGCCATGGTCGGACTGATCAGAGCACGACAGCGAGGGAGCGGTTTGGTGCATAGGCATCGACGTGTGTGTGTGGTGAGAGAGGTGATGAAAACAGATGCAGGAGGGGTATGTAAAAACGCCAACTCATGCAGTCAGGTACTGTAGATATGTAGATATGTAGGAGGAGAGTTCGTCGTCGGGGTTCGCAAATAGGCATGCGCCAGGAACGAGGACCACGACCAGGAAAGGGACCAGGTAAACACCTAACCTAACGGTTGTCATTCAGGTCGTGATCAGGTCGGTTCAGGATTGTTGGCGCCCAATACAGCTGCGAAGCGCTGACATGTGAGTTGTGGATCAGCTTTGGGATCAGCTTCGTGGGTTGTCTCAGGCGGTGAGTGGACGGTGGAAGCGGCCGTGGCGGTTGGTTGGTGGTGGTGTTGTAAGTCACCTGCCTGATGACAGTGACTGCACTGCCCTGTGGCTAACACTGAGAATATTGGTAATACCTGCTTTATACCTGTTAATAATCCAACTATTCCCCGAAGAATATTCGTACGATGCTGTATGATGATGTTCGCTGTACGGCTGAGTAAAGCTGGGTTCCTCTTCTGCCTATGACTAGGTAGACAAGCTCAGCGTCTGCCTCAAATCCAACATGCTAGAAAGACTGCCTGGCCGCCGATGACGACAGTATAAGAGGCGTCTATTTGCCCCCACAGCTTATGCTTTGCGAACGATATTTGCGAACAATAACTAATCAAATAACTTCATTCTTACCCTTTCTTTGTTGCTCTTTGATCCCCACAGCTGTCATATAGGTACACCCTGACAAGATCCGATCGCTCCCGTACGTTCCCGCCGGTACCTGGATAGTTTTTGGGAAAGTCCACGGCAGAATCACTCACCGCCTTAACCTACCTGGAATCCAGAGGATCATGTGTGGACAGGCCCCAACCGCGTGCCGCGTCAATGACGTGCAAGCAAAACATATTGTAGGCATGAAATTTGCATTTATTTTGCTGGACACTTTCTTCCGTCTGTGACTCTAGAACTCCTCTGCATGGTTTACGTAAATCACTCCCCCCCAACGCCCCAGAATCTCCCCATCACGAACGACCAAGCATTCCCCCTCTGCCCCGCCCCCTCTTCTTCTGCGACCTCGCCCCTGCCCCCTCACGCAACTCCCCATCATCCTCCTCCATATCAATATCCATATCCCCTCCCCCCCTGGCACTCTCCCCAAAGCCCATAAAGCCCCTCTTCGCACCTGGTACCTTCCCACCCCTCCCCGCCCTCCTCGCCCCATGCGGCGCCCTATCCATCTTCCCCTCCGACTCCTCCCCCTTCTCAACCATCTCCCCCACATACCCCTCCCACTCAACCTCCTCCTTATGCCTCCTCAACGCATTCGCCTTGATCCCCGCAACCTGTTTTTCCAGCCCCTCAAGCGTAGCACTGCACCGTCCCGCCCACTCCTCCAGCGTCCCGATCAGCACCGGGATTTGCGCAGGCTCGACATCTCGCAGCGGTGCAACGGATGACACTGCCACCAGCCCATCTCGCGGGTTGAGCGTCGCGGTGAGCAGACTAGAGTATATTGCCGAAGTGACGAGGCTCTCGAGCTCGCGTGCGTCGCTCAGTCCCAGGAGCTGGATGAGCTTCGCATAAGCAAGATTCTTGGGATCGCGCGCATGCGTAAGTAGCGAGAGCTGGCGCAATTTCTGTGTCTGGACCGGCGTCAGCGGCGGCAGTGTGTCCGCAGTCGAGGTGTAATCGTTGTAAGTGCCGTAGCAGAAGTGGGAGAGGAGCTCGAAGTGCGGGGCGGTGGCCGGGGAGGAGCGGAGAGCTTGAATTTGGGGCGTGCTGAGGAGGGGCGAGAAGATGAAGGTGTTTGGGGCCGAGGTGGCGCGCTGGATGAGGTCGATGGCTGCAGTGGGGGAGGTGGCGGATTTGGAGAGCGCGAGGAAGGGCTGGGGAGGGTTTGTTAGCTGCGGTCGAGAGGGGTAGAGAGGTGGAGGGGTTGGGGTACCTCGAGGGCGTTCAGGGCTTTGGTTTGCTCCATATTGGTGGGTGGGCGGATGTGGATGGGTTCAGTCGTGGTGATGGGGGGTAGCTCCAGGTAGCTCCAGCCAGGTCTTGTTCCAGATGAAGTTCAGATGAAGGATGCTGCTGAGCTTGGACCGCCCTGGCGACTCAACAGAGAGGATTGCTGTGACTGCCGTGCCTCATGTATCGTCTTGGCAGGTTGAAACAATGAGAAACAATAAGAAACGAAGTCGAAACAAGGTTGTGGTGTGGTCTGGTTTGGCGTTTGTGGTGTGGTGTTTTGAGGGTTGGCGGCAAGGCTCAGGGTGGAGGTGTTTGGGGGTTGTCTGGGTGGTGTTGCAGCTCGCAAGGCTGCCACATGTTTTGTGAGCGACAGGGAAGATGACGCAGACTAGGCTTTTGAAACATTATAATGGTCGATGGAGGGGAAGTTTACACAAAATGCACAAATTCTAATAAATCTTCGTATCACTTTAACTATACGTCTACTTCTACAACGTTAATATGCCGATGTAACAAGTTCATCTATATCATACGGCCCGTAATCCGTTTGATTGCTGAGGCCGTCACGGGATCTAATATCCCGTGACTGTAATACCGCGTCTAAACGATCAACGCTATATCCCTGGCTATTCTTCGACGCTTTGGTATTCAAACGATCCGATGTCTCCGTTATTCAAACGATATGTGTGAATCATTGCCTTACTGAGACTATTCTTAGAGCAGGTCTCACAAATCCCTGGGCGGCTCTGTTGTCCGTAACCAACACGCTCGTCCTTGCACAGTATTCAAACCTATGTCTACATTCAATAATTTCCCGCCTGAGATTCGTGCTCTGATATGGAAATTTACAGTCGAGCCCCGCACTGTCAAAGGTAGGCTAACTAAAAGCCATGTGGGGTCGGAAGAGATAGAAAATCTTCTAGTCTCGACAACGCCTGTGCCAGTACCACTACAAACCTGTCGCGAAGCCCGCTCCCTAGGACTATATAAGCAAGCCTTCTCTGAGCTTGGTACTGAGCGGCGCTATATCTGGGTTAACCTGGACATTGATATGATTTTTCTCGTCGGCGTTTGCAATCTCATTTCTTTTGAAGCGGTTGCACCATTGATTAAGCGGCTCAAATTTCAGGTCGACAATGAGGGGGAAATGTGGTTCCAATTTCAAAGGCACAAAATCCAGAATTTCATCAATGTAGAGGAGATTTGTGTGATCTGTAAGGACGGGTGGTATAACTGGGCGGGGGATTCGAAGCTCTCCTGGATGCCATGGCCTTGCGCACTAGAGAATGTGCTCCTTTTCAATGTAGATGAGGGAGGTCGGGCGATGAATCCCATCGAAATAGACAAAATGTATGACGAAAGGTGGTACGCGCGGGCAAGAGTGCTGCAGTATCAACGCGATACATTCACACAGCAGGAGTTGGCGGATATGGCTCCTCTATAATATTTCTAAAGAGGTGCCGATTTATTTCTCAGCTGCTTCGATGGGTAGTATAGTAGCGTTATATTCAAAACATAAACGCGATATCTACAAGCAACATGATATTAACTATTACATACCACAATGAACTCAAGAGAATTAGGCTTCGTGTCCGCCTCTACCATATAGTGTATGACCAGCTCAAGTGAGAAATACAATACAGCTGACATCGAAAGAATCCGAGCGAGCATCACGGTAGAGTTAGAAGTGGAGCAAGCCGCGACAGCACTATACTCCGCCGCAGTTACGCGCGTAACAGCACCCCTTGAGAGATCACAACGCAATTGGTGAATTATACGAGAAGTGAGAAACCGGTGGCGTTCTCGCTACGCTTACTCTATTATCTCACCCGATAATAGTCTCAATCATGTCAATAGGGGCATAGCGCGGAATCTGGACCGGTGAGCATGGTAAGTGGGGGTTAGGTTAGTAGGGGTGCAGGGGTGCAAGTTGAGCGAAGCGAAACAACATCTTCACGTCAACTTGGCGTCAATTTCGCATTATTCTTGGCGATTCCGAGTATATTTGCCGGTGGGAAGGCTGAGATTCAGCTCATAAACGTTGCGGTTGAGTATACTGTAGTTCGTGGGATTCATAAAGTGATAATAAATATCTTTGCCATCGTTGCCTTTTCGCATTCGTCATGAAGCGCGCAAGACTAGCTGGGAAGAAGCAAGCAAGGAGATATAAGACATATTCAACACCACCAATCCATGCTTGGAAGCTGACTGGATGTTTTAGACGATACTAGTCCCTGCATTATTACTCTTTCTTTTCCACGGCTTACCCTACTCGGGCATCTCGGAGATTGCCAACCAACAACTCTTGAACTGCGGCCGAAGGATCCAAAGTCGGTGCTTGGCGTATCCGTGAATGGGCGGAGCATACCCATGAAATGCGCACGAATGCCAACGAATCTGGTACAAGCCTTTATGAAAATAATATCCCCACCTAGAAAAACGAGCAGAGGAAGAGAAGTCATGGCGACTTTTTTAGTATTTGGCCCTTTTTGAGCCTTTTGAGCCGCACGAGTTATCTCAGACGTAACGGGACGGGACGTGTCGATGAGACTAAAGTAGACCGCGCGACAAGGCTGAGCCGATTTTTGGCAGCGACGATCGTTGTGACGTTCTAAAAACGCCAACACCCAACCCCTGAAACATATCCAACATCGTCACATTTAAGCGGATATCTCACACCAGCGATGCATTGGATTGGACCGGCTGCACCTTTGGTTAAAGGGAACCAACAGATACTGGATATATCTATCCTAGTAATCGCCATCTTAGTGGTGCACGGGTGAAGGATGCGAGCTAGGAGTAGATTCTTAGGCAACAACATAACATGCTGGACTGCATTCTCCATAGCATCTCCTCGGTCTGTTCCCCGCTAATAATAGGTTTTTATACGAAAGACATGTCTGTTTCCACGGCGAACCGACGGGAGTCTCGAACCCCTATATTCTCCACGTGCTGCCCTTTTTCTACATACTTATAAAGGGTTTTGTTCACCAAGCATGGCCTTCAATGCCACTATTAAGCTCTAAAGATATCATCTTCTAACAGCTAGCGATGCCGGTGGTACGGCCGTTCATCCGGCCTGCTGCGGTCTTCCTCGCAATCTGCAGCATTCTTTTCATGGTTTCCATGTACCATAGCGAGCCGTCATTCGTACAAGAAGTTATCTTTCCAGAGGAAATCGCTCTCGAGAAGGGGGTTGACATAAACCAAAAGGAGCAGTTTGTTCAGGCCATACTTGACAACGAAATTGATGGGAATTTTGATCCAAAGGCATTTCGCAAGGTCTGCAGTAGCAAGAAGTGGAATGAGCAGCTCATCTTTGTCTGTGGTGCTCCCCAGGGTGGCCTTGGAAACATTCGTAATGTATTTTTAACTTGTGTCCGCTATGCCATTGAAGCAGGAGGTTTGTCTTCCGTATCTTCCATTTCTAGGGCTGCAGTTGACAACTCTAGCCGCCTTCGTCGTCCCTGAGTTCATACCTCGTGATACCGAAGATATCTCTCTGCTGAACAGCCAAAAGCTCGTCCCGTTCACGCACTTCTTCAACCAAACGCAATTCATCCACAATATGCGCGAAGGCTGCCCAGAAATGAAGATGCACACCACCATTCCCCCCACCATCAAGGACAACCTCATCCCTCTCCAACCTCAATCACTTCTCAAAGAAGTCTTCGCCGGCACCGTTCTTCTGCACGCCGAACAGTGGCGCCCTGCGTTTGACAAGTGGCTCGCCGAACGTCCCACCAAAGGCAACCTGGTCGCCGTCGAGCTCGCCACCCCTCTCCTCAACTTCCCCTTAAAATACGACACTCAAGCCTTCACCGACAACTTCGGCCGCATTTTACAGTTCACCTATCCGCAACGCCGTCTTGCAGCAACGGTTCTGTGGGCGCTACGCACGAAATTCAACGTCCCAGTCGGCCCGTGGAAAATCACTCCCAGCGCCTTCTTCGGCGCGCATCTGCGTGTTGCGGCAGATGCTAAGAAAGCCGGCTGGACCGGCTACGACGTGCAATCAAAGTTTCTGCTTGAGACTGCGGAGACGGCGGGGTTGTCGACTGTGTATGTGACTAGTGAGTCGGATCTGGCGGCGACGTTTAAGAAGGATGCGAAGAAGAAGAATATCATGGTTACGATGAAGGAGGAGTTGCTCGAGGGTAAGGACCTGGAGGAGCTGAATAAGATGACGTGGGATCAGCGTGGGCTGGTGGATTATGAGGTGCTGCTCCGGAGTAGCATGTTTGCCGGTATTGAACTGAGCAGTTTTACGTGGAATGTTGCGTTGAGAAGACATACGCTTTCAAGACAGGGCTATCGGGATGCATGGGATACGAATGTGAAAGATGGTGAAAAGCTGGCTATGAAGGATGAGTACAGTTGGGTGTTTGGGCAAAAACATGGCCGTGAGTTGTTTGTGGAGAGTATGTGGCCATAGTTGGAAATATATGAAGGAAATCTACTTGGAGATTAAAACTATATTGGGCGAATCAGGATGCGCGGACACTCGGCAATGGTCCACTAGAGGAGGATACTAAGCTTGGGACGCGAGAATGACCGCTTTTAGAGGAACTAGATCCCCTAATAAGCTGTAGCATATGTTAATTATATTTATACTGGGCTAGATGGTACCGATTTAACTATTATCTAGAGGGTTACTTAAGGAGTAGCTCGATTCTATCATTGCTACCACGTTTGAGTATCATCAGCTACCTAGTAGGACTAACCCCCTCAGTTTCGTCTAGCGGACGCATAAACAACACAGCGTCGGCAACAACTTCTCTCTCCCAGTCCGCACCAAGATCTTGTACATCAGTCAATTCAGCTTCAGAGATGTCGTCTTCTCCGTCCTCTTCATCCCTCGTCCTTTCTATCGCTGACCAGTGACATTCCTTCAATAACCAAGACTTGTCAATGTCCTTGCTCGACAGCCACCTATGACTAAGTTTGCGGTATTCAAAGGCACAGACCTGTTCCCCACGGGCGACAAACTGTGATTTTGCTCCATTCTCATCCTGATAATGTGTAGACACTCCTGGATCGACCAGATCGCCAAGTGGGGCGACTATCCCAGCGGCGGCAAGGGGTAGGTTCGCTAGGGCGCTGATCTTCCCGCCAACGCTGCTTTTACTATCTGATTCCTGGCTGATAGTGGCATTGATAACGGTGTGAAAGCCGACGACCATATAGATATCTTGACCACGGTCTAAAGCTCGCTCAATCCAGACACGGGTTGCCTGTATGCGTGTTGCTCTCTCGAACCAGAGATCAGAGTTATCAAGAATGTACCTCTTCATCTGCTCTGTTGTAATAAGCACCTTTTTCTTGGCGCGCTTTGAGAGGCGGGCTGATAGTAGAGACGTGAGGCTCGAGCTGAAGCCAGACTTGCCGCCAGCATGATTCTCGGATGTGTAAGAGTCGGAAAGTACAATTAAAGCTGGAGCTTGGTTCGTTACCGGAGGATCATGGTGATTCTGGTATGGATGTTCGACGCTGGTAATGAATCGGCCCAGCTGAACGGAATTCAGGGGCAGAAAGTTCTGCGGTAGGATGATGCTCACCTTCATGCTGTGTTGGTTTAGTTTGGGATTCGAGTTGCAAGGCTACCTCTGTGTGATATTTTGAGATTGATGGTAGTTGTGTATGTATATATGCGTTTCGTGAAGTGGCTGAGTATAACTGAGTTCTGATTCGTGAAAAGTGCCTACAGCATCGACATGGGTAAGCTGCATCGATCAATTGCTGCCTGGTGTTTGAGCCCTTGCTATCCTCACCACCAACACTTGCAGTTAATCCGCCTTTCGAACAAAGCCTCAAACCCGCCATGGAATAATTTCAGACCAAGCACTATTTGACTGAACTGCATTGACGAACAAGCGGCTCTCCTATATCGAAAATCAGGAGCTACCACGGAAATCAAGGGGTTGCTCAAGCTGGAGGCACCAACTACTCAAACTGACGAATATTATAGTGAGCGACAGAAACACTAAAATAGTCAACACTCGCTTCGTTCAATCTCATATCTGCGTCAATGGACATTCAGCGGAGACATCGAGGATTCGAGATTAATAGCCAAAAAAACTCAGAATTTTGGGAGCTCTTGGCAAGACTGGCCTATCAAGGGTTTCTACGCTCTAAAAAAAAAATGTCCTTGACTATGCAGTAAGATTTAGCCAAGAAAGCGTTAGTGTAGCGCATGACAACGACATATCTTTGCCCCGCAAGTTAATCTACGTCAGTGCATTGAGGAGTTGCCGATACACCAGGGAGGGTATGGTGGCCGATCTGGAAGGTGCCATCAAAATGGCTAGACGAGCGCTTCAACTGTCAGTTCACAATGTAAGCGCATTGACGGGTTTGAGCGACGTGCTTCGTTTACGATTTGAGCGGAATAAAAACAGGGCCGATCTAGAAGAAGCTATTATGCTCATGAGACAGGCAATAAATCTTGCACCGCCCGACGAACCTAAACAAGCACTCTTTTTGGCCAATCTCGGATTTGATCTCTCTAGCCGTTATAAGCTATTGGACGAGATAGCAGACCTAGAGGAAGCTATTAAAGTAACAAGACAAGCAGTCAACTCGACTCCAAACGGAGATGATACCTGGGCAACATGGGTGTCTCGCCTTAGCCACCAACTTACTCGTCGATATGCGCGAACAAGAGAAGTAGCGGGCCTAGAAGAGGCAGTCATTACAGCAAGGCGATCAGTCAACTCGGTGTCACGTAATTTCCGGCACCGGGCAGCTATGCTAGACTCTCTTGGAGGGGCTCTTAACAACCGGCATATACGGACGGGAGACTTAACCGACATCAACGAGGCTATCATGGTAACGAGACAAGCAGTCGACACAATGCCAGCGCCATTAGACCATGCTGATCGGTGGATGTATTTGAGAAATTTTGGACAACGACTACACTCTCGATATAGGCGAGTAGGCGAAATGACCGACTTAGAAGAAGCTATTACTGTTACAAGACAAGCCGTCTCTTTGCGGCCCTTGAATCACGATAATAGGTCGAACCCGATGCTTGATCTTGGAGGCCTTCTCGCCTGTCGATACGACCGAATAGGGTTTCTAGTTGACCTTAATGAGGCCATTGTGGTAATGAGAAAATCAATTGACTCAATGCCACTTATGACGTCCGCTGAGTCCGGTGCATTTATGAGACTTGGGGCCGCTCTCTGTTGTCGATTCGGCCGCACGGCAGTGATGGCTGATATAGAAGATGCTATTAATGCCTTAAGACAAGAGATAGGCCTTCTACAGAGTCAGGGCGTGCTCAGTTCCTCGTTGACTGTCCTTGGTAATGCGCTTTGGAGAAGGTACAAGAAAAAAGGGGACGCCGCCAATCTCGAGGAGGCTATCACAGTGACAAGACAAGCAGTTTATTCCACCCCATATGACGATTATGAGCGGATAATGTATCTACATAGCCTTGGCATAATGCTTCGAGACAAGCACGAGCAGACAGCTAAGATAACCTACTTAGAAGAGGCTATCATTGTAACAAAACAAGTGGTCAATGCAGCGCGACAGGATGATCCTGGCAGAGCAGCATATTTATTTAACCTCGGCGCCCTATTTAAGAGTCAATATTTGGTGACTCGCGATGAAGCCTATCTCAACAAGGCACTGTCGTGCTTCCAACGCGCTTGGGACTGTCAGACTGCTGCCCCTCTCAACCCGGTTAAGGCTGCCTCGCAATGCCTTCTACCGCTCTCACTCCAGGGGAAGCTGGACATCGCTAGACAGCTCGGGAAGGATATCATCAACCTACTTCCAACGGTAAACACCAAGATGCTCGACCGTGCCGACCAACTGGCCGTACTGACAGGGTTTGCTGGAGTCGCCGCAGACACGTGTGCTTTGCTGCTAGCAGTTAATCAGTCTGCGGAGGCTATTTACTACCTCGAAAACGGTCGCGCTAATATCATCGGCCAGCTTGTCGATGCGCGGAGTGATCTCTCTACCATGACGCACCAGTATCCTGATCTTGCTTGCCGTTACGAACGGCTCCGCAATGAGGTCAACACACCTCTCACTGGGCTCGAGCAGAACAGCACATTGGTGTGGCAGCAACGCTGCAAGACTGTAGCAAATCTAGATGCTTGTATCACGAAAATCAGAAATACTCCTGGCCAAGAGCGTTTTCAACTTGGTCAAACCACGGCGGAGATACAGGAATGTGCAACAGGTGGCGCGATCGTCATCGTCAACATTGCCGGCTTTCGAAGTGATGCAATTGTCGTCTCTACTGGGAGAATCCAGACCTTAAACCTATCGAAAATGTGTCCCGTTGATGCAAAGGAGTGGCAAGACAGGAAGTGGACAGGCCGCAGATGGGAACGCGCGCGGAAGAACAAGGAATATCTTGAATACCTTGCTTGGTTATGGGAAGCTTGTGTCAAGCAGATTATTGACGAGGTCGATAATGGCCATGGGACAACAGGCGACTTGCCGAGAATATGGTGGATCGGGACAGGTCTAGCTAGCTCGATGCCGTTTCATGCCGCCGGGATACACTCTAGTGGCTCAACTGAGAATGCCATTAGCAGAGTCATCTCGTCATATACCCCGTCCATTAAGGCTCTTGGGTACAGTCAACATCGCGCCAGAGCCGCGGATCGTAAAGGGGGAACGCTATTAATTGCCACCATGCCAACTACACCGGGCAACGGCCAAGGTCTGGGCCAAAATTCACATAAGCCCCCAGGGCTTCGTTTTGTTAAAGAAGAGAAGAAACAGGTAGAAGGTGCGGCCGGCAGTCATCTGGAAATAGAGCCTCTGGAATTTCCCAGCGTAGGGCAGGCGGTGGACGGCTTAGAGAGCTGCTGCATCGCACACTTTGCGTGTCACGGGTATACAGACCACTCTGACCCCTCAAACAGCGGACTGATCTTACAAAAAAGCGTGGAAGGCCAGGACAAACAAGACAGGTTGACAGTGCAGATGGTTTCCGAGCTAAGGCTGGAGAAGGCACAGGTGGCATACCTATCAGCGTGCTCGACAGCGGAAAACAGGTTGGGGGAGCTATCCGACGAGGTTCTCCATGTAGTGAGCGGATTTCAGATGGCCGGATTTCCTCATGTAGTTGGTTGCCTCTGGCCCTCTATTGACTCGGTGTGCGTGGAGGTTGCCAGCGAATTCTACTCGTCGATGCTGGGAAATGGTCTAGGGGGTTTGGTGAGAAAAGGGGAGTGGCATCGGCACTTCGGGATGCTGTTCTAAAAATGCGAGCGGAGAACATGGACTCGCCGCTCTTGTGGGCACCATTTGTTCACTATGGGGCGTAGTGAACAAACGAGTCAGTGACTGCTCATAGGGCTATGTGGCTATAGAAAGGCTGAGGGCTGAGGGGGAGAGAGAGATAAAGGGGCAAAACGTGACTAGAAAGATGACGACAATGAGGGAAATGATAGCAGATATGATAGATACTAGGACAGAAAGAAGGAAGCCCAGTCAGGCAGCTGGGAGTGTTATGGTCAAAATCGATATATCACGGGTTCTTGCTCGACTATTACCGCCGGCGGCAGTCGAGTTCCGCCGGCAGTAGTCGAGTTAATCTACGCTGCCCTCGTGATAGAATCGGATTTTTCCAAACAAATGTCAGTGAAACTAAAGCTGGGCAGATGACAGTTGGCAGTGCTAGTTGGCAGTGCTACTCTACCTTTAGGACACGGCAAAGGGGTGCACAATTATCATTTTAGCCATATTGCACCACTTCCACTATCGAAACAGGTGGACCCCCTTGTCAAACACACGCCACGCCACTACTCCGTACGGAGTTGTTTATCACACCAGTGCCAGCTAGTTTTGGTACCAAAACTATAAGTACCAATGCGCACTAATTTACACTTACAGGTACCCGCCACTCTAGTACCAAAACTAACCTTACTTACTCCGTAGACTCCATAGTGAAGATCCCGTGCTAAAAGAAATGCTAAACGGTCCCTCAACCGCTTGCTCCGTAATCCCTTCCCTGTCGAAACCCTCAAGCACGCAAGCACCAAAAGTGCGCCCGTACGCCCCAAGAATCTCCAAGCAACCACAAGCGCACACTGGCCTCTTCTCCTCGCCCATCAATTTCCCACTTGTCTTAGCCACTCGATGATGTGATGGTATAGATCTGGAAAGATCCCCAGACTCATCTCCTTTGTTTTCTTTTGGAGAGACTAACTGAGGTCGTCGCAAACCGCCCAGTCGGAGTATAAGAATCGCAGTGGGGGTATCCTTTGTCTGGACACAGAGCGCATCTCCACGACCAAACCGACACTTACGGCACACCCACGACCTCGACCGGCTCTCTGATCGCGAGGAAAACATACCAGGCTCTCCAAGGGACCTGTACAGACTTGGATATATCGCAGAAGCTGGCCTTCTGTCTAGATCACCGATCGCTATAGATTGTGAGACCTTCCCCCGCCACCCCGAACTGAATCACTCCGGCGCGACACTCACAAGAATGACCTCACTGACATCTGTTATAGTAATTAACAAAAAGTAAATAATACCCAGTCCACGGACATACTACATATTGCGCCTATACCCCGAACATCCCGCCATAATGGCACCCACATACACTCCCGTCGCGTCCGACGACACCGTCGAGACTCTCCTAGTGGCACCTCCACAACTCGCCGTCACAACACTCCGGTGCGGGGGCATGACATGCGGCGCATGCACGTCTTCAGTCGAGGCCGGCGTGGAAGGACTACCCGGTGTTCAGAGCGTCTCCGTCAGCCTCATCATGGAGAGAGTGGTCGTGAATCACGACCCGTCGAAAACATCAGCGGATAAAATCGCAGAGGCTATTGAGGACCGCGGATTCGAAGCCGAAGTTTTGACGACCGATGTAAGGACGCCCACATACGACAAGGCTCCTCTATACGATTCGACAGACGAGAGCGAAGCGGGCGCGCAAACCACCACGACAACAATTGCCGTTGAAGGAATGACCTGCGGCGCGTGTACTTCTGCCGTCGAAGGAGGCTTCACAGACGTTCCAGGAGTGAAGCATTTCAGCATATCATTATTAGCGGAACGCGCTGTTATCGAGCACGATGCGACGATATTAAGCGCGGCACAAATTGCAGAAACTATTGAGGATAGGGGATTTGGGGCGACTATTATCGACAGCCAAATATCAACGCCGAAACATGCAGCAGCGCATAGTGCCAACGAAACCCAGGTCGCGACGACCACGGTGGAGGTTCAAGGAATGACCTGCGGCGCATGTACGGCAGCTGTCGAAGGTGGGTTTCAAGATCTTGAGGGGCTCGTTCAGTTCAATATCAGTTTACTGGCAGAACGCGCTGTCATCGTCCATGACCCGTCAAAGTTGTCGCCAGAGAAGATTGCGGAGATTATTGAAGACCGCGGTTTCGATGCTAGGATATTGTCAACCACCACCGGCACTTCGGAACAATCGAACGGCATATCAAGTCAGTTTAAGATATTTGGCCTGAGAGATGCATCTGCGGCAACTGGGCTGGAATCGACGTTACGTGCGATACCTGGAGTCACGTCTGCATCTATCAGCATATCTACGTCTCGGCTTACTGTCAACCACAAGCCGCGGATCGCAGGTCTGCGAGCACTTGTCGAGAAAATCGAGTCCCTAGGCTTCAATGCGCTTGTGGCCGACAACGATGACAACAACGCACAACTGGAGTCCCTTGCAAAGACAAAGGAAATCGCCGAATGGCGCACCGCCTTCAGGACCTCCCTGGCCTTTGCCATCCCAGTGTTCCTTATCAGCATGATAATCCCCATGTTCCTCAAGCCTATCGACTTCGGTAGAATCCTGCTGTACATCCCAGGACTGTATCTTGGCGATGTAATCTGCCTGGTTCTCACGATCCCGGTGCAATTCGGTGTCGGAAAGCGCTTTTATATTTCGGCCTACAAGGGACTAATGCACAGGGCGCCGACTATGGATTTGTTGGTGGTGATGGGAACTTCGGCCGCGTTTTTCTTCAGTGTTGCTGCAATGCTCGTGTCTATCCTGTGCCCTCCCCACACGCGCCCCAGCGTGTTGTTTGACACCAGCACCATGCTCTTCACATTTGTTTCTCTTGGACGATTTCTGGAGAACAGAGCTAAGGGCCAGACCTCGAAGGCGCTGTCGAAGTTAATGTCGCTTGCGCCGTCAATGGCGACTATTTACGCAGATCCGATCGCAGCAGCAAAGGCTGCGGAGAACTGGAGCAAAGAAAAGAATGAAGAGTCTTCGTCGGATGGTACAGCGTCGGAGGAGAAAGTTATTCCCACTGAGCTGCTGGAAATGGGCGACGTGGTCATTCTTCGCCCAGGAGACAAGATCCCAGCTGATGGAATCGTCACCAATGGCGAGACTTACGTCGATGAGAGCATGGTGACCGGCGAGGCTATGCCGATTCAAAAGTCAAAGGGCAGCATGCTAAGCGCCGGCACCGTCAATGGTGCTGGAAGAGTCGACTTCAGGGTCACCAAGGCCGGGCGAGACACGCAACTGAGCCAAATCGTGAAGTTGGTGCAGAGCGCTCAAACGAGCCGTGCGCCCATCCAGCGATTGGCAGATACCATTGCCGGATATTTCGTGCCTGCCATCTTGATCCTCGGCATATCGACGTTTTTAATCTGGATGATTCTAAGCCATTACATGTCAAACCCACCCCAGGTCTTCGTTGATGACGCCAGCGGCGGGAGACTCATGGTCTGCGTCAAGCTGTGCATATCAGTAATTGTCTTCGCTTGCCCGTGTGCTCTTGGTCTGGCAACACCCACCGCGGTCATGGTCGGCACTGGCATCGGCGCTGAGCGCGGCATCCTCGTCAAAGGTGGTGCAGCTCTCGAAACCGCTACAACCATCACCCAGGTAGTACTGGACAAGACCGGCACCCTCACCATGGGCAAAATGAGCGTCGCAGAAGCCAAACTTGTCTCTGAATGGGAAGCTAGCGATGCACGCAAGAAGCTCTGGTGGTCCGCTATTGGCCTCGCCGAAATGGGCAGCGAACACCCCATCGGCAAAGCCATCGTAGGCGCCGCCAGAACCGCCCTCCAGCTCGGCCCTGATGGCGCCGTCGACGGCTCCATCGGTGACTTCCAACCCGTCGTCGGCCTCGGCATCAATGCCCTCGTCGAGCCTGCCTCTGCCTCCCGCACCCGCTACCGCGTGCTCATCGGCTCCGTCAAATTCCTGCGCTCCCACGACGTCGATGTTCCGAAGTCTGCAATCACAGCCTCGGAAGACATTAACTCCCTCGCCACCTCCTCCTCTAAACCCACCGCGTCATCAGGCACCACAAACATCTTCACCGCCATTGACGGCGTCTACACGGGCCACATCTGCCTTGCCGACTCGCTCAAGCCCTCCGCCGTTGCCGCCGTGGCAGCCCTGCACCGCATGCGCATCAAAACCGCTATCGTAACCGGCGACCAGCGCTCCACTGCCCTGGCCGTCGCGCGCGCCGTCGGCATCCCAGCCGAGCACGTCTACGCTGGCGTCTCGCCGGACCAGAAGCAAGCACTCATCAAGCAATTTCAGGACGCTGGCGAAGTCGTGGCCATGGTCGGGGACGGTATCAATGATTCCCCAGCCCTCGCAACAGCGGATATCGGCATCGCGATGGCGAGCGGCACCGACGTCGCCATGGAAGCGGCGGATATCGTGCTCATGCGTCCTAACGAGATGATGGATGTTCCTGTGGCCATTGCGCTCGCGAAGGGGATCTTTGGGAGGATTAAACTCAATCTCGCGTGGGCGTGTGGGTATAACCTCATCGGATTACCGTTTGCGATGGGACTCTTTTTGCCGTGGGGGATGCATCTCCACCCTATGGCGGCGGGTGCGGCGATGGCAGCTAGTAGTGTTAGTGTGGTTGGGAGCAGTCTTTTGTTGAAGTTTTGGAGGAGGCCGAGGTGGATGGATGAGATGGAGGCGGGCGAGAAGGGGATTATGAAGAAAGGTGGTGGATGGGGGGTTGGAGGGAGAGTGAGGGAGTGGGTTGATGCTGTGAGGGGGAAGAGGAAAGAAGAGGGAGGGTATGTGCCGTTGAGTACGTTGGAGGAAGGTGGGGTTGTTTGAAAGTTGAGGAGGGAGTGTAGATAGTGGTGTGTGGTTTTATATACGGGAAGAATCTAAGATTTCTTAATCTATGTACTGGTGCCTGATGTCGTCAAGGTGAACAGGTATAGTGCGTTTGGCTGGTTATTTCCACTGTCGTTTTAACGTAGGCTAATACGTATTCTATATTTTCAACTCATGTAAACATCTCATGATGTCTCAAGTTAACTGAGCTCAAAGGCGCAGTGTGCTATTTGTGGTATATTAGGCACAGCTAAAGGTTGCTGACACGCCGTGTCAGCAACATTCGCTACGGGTTACTGACATCTGATGTCAGTAACCTTTGGACATATTTGAGAATGTCACGATAGATATTATAGCTACTATAGGTGGCGGAAGAGATATTGTAAGACGGCAAGCTATAGGAGGCTACCAGGGTGGTAAGCGTAGCGGGCAAGACCAAACACGATATCACGTGCTCAATTAGGCTGGCGAGTCGCGTGAGGTCATTATAACATTCACTTATCTTAGTTGCGCCTTCCATTCTTTAACATCACTTACAATCGCCTGAGGTGTTTCCAACGTACCTCAGGCGATTACAGCAACATGCCCCCAATCATGCCTGCCGTATCAAAATAGGGGCCGTCTATTTCCTGCACGCCGATCGTGCCTTCTATCTTTGTAACACTTACAAGTCAACGCATATATGTTACAAGATGTCCCCTCCCTCGTCGCCCTCCGGGGCTGGGACACCTACGAACGGTTCACAAGACTGTACCATGCCTGGATTTAACAGATCCGCGGGTCGAAACTTGCATCTATTTAACTCGACGGATAAAGACACCGTAATCGGCGGTTTAATTCTTACCAACGGCGTCACGAATTCACTTTTATATGCGATGGTCGAAATAATCGTCGTGTTCAGCGGCGAATTCACCCTCCAAAATAAAGAAAAGATAACAATCCCGAGAGATGACGCGCAAGTTGTGCCGGGTGATTATTTTATTCATGCTGCTGGTAAGATTTATTAACTTTAGTATCAATAAGTTGCTAATTATAAGTAGATCCTTTTGAGTTAAATAACGAAACGCCTTTGCTACGCACCATATCTCATGGCACTGGAAGCCGAACAAAAGTATTCTGTGACGAAGTACGCCAACGCGACAGACGATGTGTGGTCACTGGCCAGGAGGCACTGGGCGCATATAGGCAAAACTGGCGGGGGTTCGAAGCCTGCCATGTTTTCCCACTCGCATACGAAGCCTATTGGATGGAAAACAACTTCGCGCGATGGATCTCGATTATACCAGAAAGAGGCGGCCCTATTAATTCTGTCCAAAATGGTCTCCTGCTCCGAACCGATATACATCAGCTTTTCGACAGTTACGATTTTGCGATTAACCCCGATGTAAGGGTATACCTCCTCAGCATGATTAATGGAGCTAATTTTTATCTTAGGACAACTATAAGATAGTATTCTTTTCTGAAGATGCATACAACCTTGCCGGGACTCAGTTGGATCGGAGGATTCTTGATGATCCGCGAAGGCCAGTAGATCAGCTTCTGAGATGGCACTTTCGTCAAGCAGTACTCGTTAATATGAAAGGAGCCGGTGAACCTATCTTTGAACATGATTTTCCGCCAGGGTCGGACATGATTGGACAAATCCTCGATGGCCCAAAGGCCGCTGAGCGAATGCAGTTCGAGTTGTTCAGTCGTTTCGCATCAGAATTTGATAGCTTGTAGGAATGGGTAGCACAAATTGAATGTCACGAATCGACCATGTCTATTTTGAGCCGTTCTAGATTTCCACTGTGTATCTCACTCGTTGAACCAACCTCATGTCTCACTGGCGCTCGTGCTGATCAACCACAACATATCTGAACCCTTCCAAGAAAGCCGAGCACCAGAATAATAGTAAAACGTACCTGAGCTGCAAAATAATACAAAATACATCCCCAATTTCGCCCGCTTCCTCGCACCTTCCATCCACTTCACCAAAATCGACACCCTGACACAACTTCACAGGAACTATATAACTCTGGCCCCGAAGACATATATCAAGCCAACGATCCTGCGAGTGCCGTCGGAAAATTCCAGACGTGCCTGTCTGAACGTGGCAGCAGTGGTTCATGGTGGTGTGTGGTCGTGGTGGAGGGGTTGGCGCGAGATGGTAGACAAGGGGGTTGGGGGGTTGCGTTGCTATCGTTGCTGCTGATTTGGATTCTCACCGGCAGAGTTATTTTGTTATTCTAGCTTTCTCACCGAAACTTCTCCTGCTTTCTTCTCGGCGCTACCTTGGCGTCCTAAAATGCAGGCCGCGGCGCGGGCGTACCTTCGACAGGCGGGCGCATTGTTTGTTTTGTAGATCTTTGTTTCTCAGCAAGGAGGAGTCGCCTCTAACTATTTATGCTTTTGGCTGGGCATTCGAGCCCTGTTCTCACTTAATTTGAGAATCAAAATATAGAATACAATAAGATGGTATATTAACCTATATAAAAATAGCAGTGGAAGATAGATCCATAATAGAACTCGCTGGCTAAACAAATCTCACGTTTCACTCACGGTCACACTCAAATCCTTCTTCTCCGGCGGCGTCTCAGACCCACTACTCTTACCATCCTCCACAATCATAGCCCCATGCGCATGATGTTTACTTGGGTGCTGCTTGCCCGTCGCATCCAAGTACAAAGACTTGAATGTATGCGCCATACTGTGCCTTCCCTCCCAGAGCGGAAACAACCCAACGCAGAAAAA
>JPJR01002585.1:0-10820 GCA_000750675.1 Pseudogymnoascus sp. VKM F-3808 | reverse complement strand
GGGGGATTGAGCGGCGGCGGAATAGGTATGTGACAGAAGAGGATCGAGGGTGGCGACAATAAGTATTGCTCCCTACCCCGCCGCCGCCGAACTGAATCCTGTGTATGATCAAGCGTATCACAGCAGACTTCACGCCTAGAAAAGTTGTGGAACTTCTCGAGGGACTCCTCCTCGGCGTCGTCATCTCCCTTGGCATCATTTTTCAAGGCGCACTCAGATTTGAAACTCGTCTATCAGTTCAGAGCGAACGATTTTCTATATTCTCGCACGCATCGTGACTAAAAACGTCCTATTGAACAAAAAAATAAACTATGGACCAAGTAGGCCATCCCACCGGAAGATCCCTGAAGATATTCTAAAGAATTCCACCCTTTTTCGCATCCAGCACAACCGCCGCCCCGAAACCAAGTATTAAATCAAGAGATAAATAAATAAGAAGGAGCCTCCAAGCAACACCTTAGGTGTCTTGTGCGCGGGCTGTAAATGATAAAACGCCAGGGTATCGTATGCTTCCCGTAGTATATGTTTGGTTGAATTGGACCAAGAGACTTCTGATGAGCTGAGTCAAAAGCCAATTTTCAGGAGTGCAGATCGTATTTAGTCGTCTTGGAGGGACAGCATAATCCTACGCCAAGTCAGTGTCTTGTCACGTCGTAGGTAGGCTAAACAGGGAAAACTCACGGTAAGCTATCAAACACCACCTCGTTATGTTCATAATGCACAACAAATCCACCCCCCAACATTCGCCTCAGCTCATGCAGCCGCATCAGCTTCCACCAGCGGTCAATCGTCATCGATCCCCCGCCATGGACCTTAATCTTCATCCGACTCCCGTATCGCTTCCCTGTCTCCTGGTCAATCGCCTTCTGGTATCGCGGTCCGCGCTGCGGGTGCTCGACGGTACATAGGATATCGCCGAAGCTGGAGTGCAGGTGCTTGCGGTCCTTGCGGCTGATAGATTTAGAAGAAACGGCCGCGAGCTGGCGGAGCGTGTGCTGGAGCTGGTTAGTCTGCCGGTAGGCGTCGTAGCGCTTGACGAGGGAGGTGTCCAAAGGGAATCCTTCGTCGTCCTCGATTATCTCAGGGGGTCCATCGTCGTCTTCCCTATCGGTGTACGATTTCTCGAACAGTAAGGCGATGTTCTCTCCGGCGGCAATCTGGACGGCGGCGTCGGTGCTATCGAGCTGCTCGACGAAGGCTTCTATGGCGTCTTCAGTACGGTCCTCCATATCATCGAGCGAGGTGGCCAAAAAGCCCCAAGCCTCAAGCGCAGCAATTACGACGGGTGCTTCGTCAGCAGCATCGATGGAAGCGCCGTCCGATTCGATAATCTCGAGGAGCTCGTCAAGGAGGTCTTCGGTGGCCTCGTCCGCTGCGCCGCCATACATGAGGATCGAGCCAAGAGAGGATATCGCAGTGGTTTTAACGGCGATGGACTCAGAGCTTGTGTAGGTCCGCTTGATGGCTGGGAAGACGGTGGCGTAGGCAGCGTCGGACGGGGACGTGATGAGGGTTATGGCGATGGCGCGGATGGCGAGCTGGGTCTCCTTCTCGCTGCTCTCGGCCTTGATGCTCTTGAGGAAAGCGGTAAGAAGGTCTGCTCTCCGGGATGAGATGGTATCGAAGGCGTAGTGTGTGGTGAGGAGGTGCACATAGACTGCGTAGGCGAGCTCGCGACCCTGGATGCTGCTGCGCTTACGGTCGATAATCTCTTCGATGCGTACACTGAGGGTCTGTTTCCAGGCGTCAGTGCCGTCGTCCTCGACGCCATCGGCGGAGAGTAGGTCATCGATCGAGTTCGTACTTGGTGAGAAGTCAGCTTTCGTTTCTAGAACGGGGTTGGCGGGTCAGGCGGGGTACAAACCTCCAGTTCGTGCTGTCACTTAGATTTTCATCATCTTCGTCCGAGCCGTGCCTGCTCACGTTTCTCGAGCCCGCATGAGAGGACGCGCGGGATCCGGCAGCGGACGAGGCGCGCGATGAAACCTTGGACTGGGCCTTTCGCGACACAGTCTTGTGGCTCTCGAGGGCTTGACGTCTGAGATCGCGCATGGTGGCGGTTTTCGTCTCTGGCAAGCTTATCGAGGCAGAAGCAAAAAGTTTGGGCCCGGGGAAAGAAGGGCGATGCACACTATATGAGTTGTACACGTATTTTTTGATCTAGCGGTGTGGTCCACCTTTTTTTGGAGGGTGTGCAGGATGTTATCGCAGAGCTTTGTGGTACTTGTAGGGGAGGAAGGTTGTCGAAGATGTGAACTCCATAAGTCTGAGGGCGCTGGCTCTGGGATCGAGGTATGTATATGTACGAGTGTACTTCGGTATTGGATAGATGGAATGGTAGAGTGTGGTGTTGTCGAGCCGGAGAGAGCGTGAAGTTTGCTAGAGATAATTATCCGGGCAGGGCAAGAAAAGTGATGGACAGCGTCATAAATCCGCTGTCTTTGTGGGCCAAAGTGGGCGAATGAGGGGTCAGTGTAGGGTCAGGTGCCAACCAGGTGGCAGGCGGGCATGGGGGGCAGAAAGGGGTACTTGTATTTATATTAGAAATTTGCGGTGGATTAAAGTACCAAGGTAGTGTGTTCCTTGGTATGGAGGAGTTTATGGAGGGGTGAATCATAGGAGCCTGATGGGGTTTAGTGGCAGGACGGGAGTGCGGTGGAAGTGGGTACGGTAGACATCAGGCAGTGATCGATAAGGCGATAAGGAACAATGATGGCAAGGCAAGAAGCATTAATACGCAGGAATAAGCAGGAAGATGAAGTAATAAATAATAAGCAAAGGAAGCAATACTATAACAGACAGTAGGATCTAATAGACATTTTATGAGGGACTCAGGTGTATTTCTCGCGTCCAGTTTGTACAGTACAGTACAGTACCATAGTAGTGCCTCTCCGCTTGTAACAGCACATGTACAGCACAGTACAGCACAGTAAGCATGATTATACGGGCGATACGGCGACACTTTCAACCCTGATGGATGGGAGTATTGCTGCACTTTCTGGCCTATGAAACCTTATTTGATGCATCTGTGGTCACTTTACCAACATTTATAGCCACTTATAACTCCTCATAATCCCGTATGGGCCCTTTATAAAGCACTATCTGCCACTTACGGCCATTTGGACGCAATTACTGCCAACAGCCCGCCAAACAGACAGCCATCAGCCTTAGCGAGTCCACTTCCTCTCCGTTGATGGCCTAAGTTGCCCCGCCTTAGCGCGTCTGGCTGCCTGTTAACCTCTCTCTTACTGCACGGGCGTGGGTCGTACTTCCCTTCCCCTCCCCTCCCTTCCCTCCTCTTATCGACCCAAAACTGATCGACCGACCATCAAGGTCACCTCATACTTCCCCCTCCGTGAGAAGGCACCATTAATGAATGACACTATACTAAAGAAATAAAAACAACACTCGGGACTCCATACTCGAACATTCTTCCTTCAACTTCATCAGAACATCGTGAAACGTGAAACAGCTTGTCAAACTTACCTCCAGTACAAGGCTCACCACCTTCTTACCTCCATTCATCCGCCACCTGCCTGTCTATCAAGTCAGTGGTGGGTGCGGGGCTGCATCGATCATCGAACATCGAACATCACCTTCACGACACGCAACCACGCGGTCCTGTTCACAGAAAGTACCGGGGACATCACCATGTCTGATACCACTATTCAAGGTATGTATTTCTATAAAGTTCCACAAAGCCTCGTCGTCCGGCCTGCAAGTGACAGCAGAAGCCTGCTGCACCACATCCGCTCCAGATCTTACGATATGAGGCTTCACATCTCTCTATGTGTCTGCATGATTCTATATTTGCAAAAGGACCTATCTCAATACTCTTACTGCCAAATGCTTTACATCTACTAACCTACTCACAGCAAAGGTCACCCTCACGTCCTTGACGGTAGGCATCTTCCCGTCAACACGTATACTCTATCTACACGAATACAATGAGACCATCCCGATCGGGCGATCATCGAAGAACCCTCTGAAGCATCTAGTTGCAGCTGCGGACAACTGCTGGGTTGATAGCGATGTAGTGTCCCGCGATCATGCCCAGCTCAAGTTTGACGCGGATGTTGAGGTTAGTTGGATTATACCGCTCCTTCCACTGAAAAACTGTTCTGAACTAAACTAATATAATATAGACAATCTTCATCGAAGACACTATGTCTATGCATGGCACCCGCATCAACAACAAACAGATCCCCAAGAACGACCCCATCCCGCTGGCCAACAACGACGTCGTATCACTCGGTGCAGAGGTCAAGCGAGGCATTGAGGTTTACCCAGAATGCCGCTTCCGTGTGAATTTCGAGCTACTGCCATATATGTAGGTTTACCCGCTCACTCCTGTCATGCTCTTAGACTAATTTGTAACAGCCCTTCCACTGGACGCACCTACCAACTCCTCTCAGACGATGAAGATGAAGATGATTCCTTTGAGATTTCAGATGACGAATGCTACGATATTGGTCCCGTGGAGATTTCAGATGATGACGAAGAAATCCTAAGAAAGGACAGTGTTTCCACATCCACTCCCGAATCGAAAGGGAATGAGATGACAGGGGGTTTTGATGCCACTCTCGATGACGATGTCGTCGAGATCGACCCAACTGCGTACAAAGCTTCAACACTACCCACTAAGGCTGAAAGCTCATTCCAGGCTGCTGTTGAATCCGTAAACGAACCCGTGGATATCTCGGATTCGGACGACGAGTCTATTGCCTCGAGTGACTGTGAACCCTCCGAGCGCCCAATTGGCCGAGGCACGTCAGTAGATATCACACTCGAAACTGCGCACCTCCGAGCAAGCATCGAAGCCGATGACTATAACCAAGAAGGGTCCGGAAACTCTGGCGATGAGGACTTGGATGCTGTCTCTGTGGCAGATTCTTGGCTTGAATCCGACCATTCTGACGACGGAAACGAAGAAAGCGAGGACATCGGCGGCTTCTTGGATGACGCTATTGTTGCGGCCTACGAAGTTCCCAGCTCTAGCTTTGATAAGTGTGAGCTACCTCGCTATGGCCCACCTACCGAGGACCATCCCCAGTGGCCCAAGGCGAAATCAACCAGACAACTCCCACAGTTCAATGGTGCCATGGCTCCAACCGCGCAAGCCCCGCTCGCCCCCATGTTTTCGCCCGTAGCCTCGGTTGAGCCTGCGACTCTGAAGCCCCTCGATCTAGAGATTGACCTGCCACAAACCCGGGCCCAACCCATATCCATGCCGAGCCCGTCCGATGCGGCGCTCAAGGGCGGCCGGGTCACGACTCCACCATGGCGAACGGAGAAACAAGAGTTCCTCGCTGCGCGCGTAGATAATCGTGCGAGGGCCAGACCACATTGGATGGATGTGGGACCGATGGAAAACGCAGCTATGAATGGAGAGTTGGCTGCTGCGAGTGGCTCCTTTGGGGGGGTTGTGTCTCAGGCAAATGGTTATAATCAGCAGAAAAAGCCTGACTTTGACAGCAATGGCATTGTCTCAGAGGGTATCGTATCGCTGCGAGAGAAGCCGTCTGTGCAGGCGATGCTACTTGAGTCACCGAGGGAGCCACCCCTAAAGCGTAAGAGAGATGAGATGACAGTTGACGAACCCGTTGGGGTCACGACGGTGCCTGAGACAATGCAACCTACTGCTTCTGCGAGAAATATTAAGGCTATCTCGGATGCGAGGGCTATGAGGAGAGCACAAGCAGAAACCGCTGTTTCTGCATACAACAATGCAACCAAGACAACAGATCTGGCCGTAACTACATTACCAAATGTGCTCACGAAGGTAATCAATCTTGCACCAGCTGCGAAATCCACAGCTGTATTGGCAAGTGCACCCACAACCTCAACCACACCTGCGACAGCAATCGATCTTACACAGCAGGACCAAGAACCACCTGCAAAACGCCAGAAGCAAGACGAAACGAAGGCAGCAAAGCGGCTGGCATTTGCGACATTTGGCGGCTTCATGGCAGGAGCGGGTTTATTTGTTGCCCTAGTGGCAACAGCACCAAATTTTGGGGCTGTGGTATGAAGCAATGCTATTGATTTCGGATCGACTGGAGTCAGCTGCACGCATGAACGCACGAATGAACGTACGCACGCGCGTGAACGAATAACGGCTCTTATTATATTTTTTATATTGCGTGAGAGTGGGGGTTAATATCTGCAGCGATTCTTTGCAAGGGGATATTGGGATTTGAGGGAGTTTATTATGGTGATGGAGACCGCGAGCGAAATTGGCCTCTATTTTTCGGGGGAAGGATGGTGCATGCATTTTAGTCTGCCTTCCAGTATGGGTTTGGATCATGCGGCGTGATGGGTAGATGATTAATATGATTATGAAATTTTACTGAGTTGCAGTGCATGGTATCTATTTTGAGGGAAGGAGGTATTTGTTGGCCATTGCGGTCTGCATTTGCGGAGGCGGAGCAGGAATAAAAAATAGGGGTTGGTAAGTTCCACTCGTGCCAAGTGTCCCTATCCTACCTTATAATATATATAATCAATTATTCAAAAAACACCTGCCCTATTTAATCAAATGAATCATCAGCGAGCCAGGTAGTCATCCACGATGCTGGCTATGTTTGTCGCGGTAAATTATTCACGAGCAGCTCATTCATCCACCTCAAAGATTCAGAGCGTACGGATAGTGGAAGGTAAGTTATATACCAGCCGTCCTTCGGTCTTGCGTCCAGGTGGCCTTAGTTCGTATCGTATTTCGGATATATTATAACGTCGACTTGAAGCCTGGTGTCGCTGACGTATAGTTTCCATATATTATACAAAATATTCACCAGCACAATGGATTCTCACACTGCACAACCAGTCGGAGAACATGAAACAGAGCTCCCAACTACAGTTCAGCACACCGCCGCCTCCGTCACCACCGCCCCAGCAAGCACAGCAATTCCAACTGAGGGTGCCCCCACAGCCGTCTCTCAACCTAGCCTCTTAACTACGCCCATCGCCATACTATCGGATGCAGGAGGCCCCCCTTGGCCTCGTCCACCTACCCCAGGTCCCGGGCCAACTCTGCCTGATCGGATATTTCACTTTGACAGCGCAGACACGCCCCCACATACCCCTATCCTCAGCCCCAACTTCTCCCAGCACCCGATTTCTTCGGACACCTTTCCGAATGATCCCCCTAATCCGCTGACTTCAAATCGCGTTAATGATAGCACCTCGCCTCCACCAGTCCCACTTCCTGATATCTTTGTCCCACCAAGAGAAACCCCTCAGGTGTCAAGCACGGTTCTGCGCCTCCGCCCTGGGGCTGAAGCAAGAGAACAATATGGTGCCATCAAGCTTCTAGATGAGTGGGTGCGCACAGGTGGATTTGAGGTGGGGGACCCTGCCGATGAAGATTTTTACGGAGCCACAGATATAGACTTAGGGAGAGACGCCAGTTCCCTGAGCTCCTTTTGGGCCAGCCGCTTCTACTACAAACATGACTTCTTCAACGACAGAAGCAGGGATGTGGGTGAGAGTGTACGGGCCAGAGAACATGAACACGAGCCCCACACCGACAATGGCGACGGCGCAAGCCAAATCAACGCGAAGGGAAAGGACAAGGCTGAAACCTGCGCATACTGCCACCCCGACACAGATCATCATCATGACAGCTATTTGAGTGATTCAAGTACCGCAGCGGGGGATGATGCGCCCCGCCAAGCAGGCCCGTTCGTGCCCTCATTCCATGATTCACAGGCTACGCCCGTGAAGCGGGGCAGTTTTGTCTTTCACGGCCGCTACGAGGCGGATGATGGGGATGTGCATGAGAGGGGTGGTGACGGTAAAGACGAGGCCAAAGTGCCCGCAGGGTGTGGACTCGAGTTTCCTTTGGTGTCAGGGGGATCCGAAAATCGGCAAATCATCAATGAGGATATGATGTTAGCGCCTCTTGCGTCACGGAGGGAGATCCATCGTTTACCGGCTTCGGTACCGGTGTGTATTTGGCGGCCGTCTGCTACAACTCCATTCTATCGCGGTCATCGCAGGCACCGGTCGCCTATACCAGAATTTGTACCTGACCCTTCGGTCATACAGCTCCTTACGCCGCAGGGCAGAGTCGTGGCCCAGTTCAACAATGTGGCTGATGTGCAGGTGACAACTGAGATGAAGTTGATACGGGGGGACTACAGAATGAGAGAAATCAGGAATAATGGCGGGTGTGACGAAGTAAGACGCGGATGGGGAGGAGTAAAGGGGTGCATTGTTGAGTTTAAAGGGGGTGATAAGTGGGAGTTAAAATCAAGTGAGACTGAGACAAGCAGGGATATTAAGAAGAGAAGAAAATCACCCAGTAGGTTTCATGACGGCGATGACGAGGGCACGATAGGGGCCGCGTCAGATGTCGAAAAAGAAGTAGCCCTGCTGAACGTTCAACTAACCAACCGGGATTTTATTCTTGGGCCTGGTGAAATGAGGCCATATATTCTTGATGTGGTCCACGATGACTCCGACAAGGCTGTTTCGAGATACACCGACGTGGCGGACTACAGCGTCAGTATCTTGAGAGCAGAGAAGGGGAATAGCTTTACAGTAGGAGTGAGGGATGTGACGGGGGCGTTGGTAATCACCTGGAAAAAAGTTGTGAGGGTGGAGATTGTGCTTGTAGGAGGGCTGACGATTCAAGTCAATGTGGGTGGTAAGGCGGAGAGTGAGGATGATGGCGGTGAAGTGGCTGTTGCAGGTGTTGGGTTGAGAGGGGGCGGAGACAAAGACAACGAGGGAGAGTCTAGTCGAGAAGAAAAAACATCTGAGAACGCCGAGGAACACAAAGAAGAGGGCCAGGCGACAACTGGCTCTTCTTCAGCCGTTAAGACGTCTGAGAGCAGTCGCTACAGTGACAATCCAGGGGAACTTGGACTCCAAGGAGGGGATTCTACACACAGTGCTGCCGATGAGAGCGGGGCAGGCACGCCCAAGAAAACAGGAAAAGATAAGGGCAAAGGCAAAGCCGTTGATGATGGCAATGCTACCCCTCGGGATCGCTGCCACTCTTCTGACTCTGAAAATCATGGCTCTATTCCACTATGCTACGAAGCTCCGGCCGACTACGTGCAGACACTTGGCCCGCCCCGCCGCCTTGAGAATCCAGAACCAGACTACGTTCTCGGAAGCTGTCCCTGTCTCGACCGCCCTATCACCAATACTGATACAGACGCCGATCCCCCGAGGTGTACCTGCATCCACCCCGCGAGTCCAGAACCTCCAGCTATGGAGCCCTGGGCAAGTGGCTACTTTAGTCGTCGGTATCAGGAGTTTCTCTGTGATGGGCCACGAAGCGCGCCTTACAGTCATTCATGCACTGCACGTTCAGAATCTCACGGCGAGTGGCTTGGCCAGGTGAAAGAAAACTTGGGAGTGAGTCTTACAAGCTATGCTTCCGGCCCCGAAGTGCCAGGACATGTACCTCTCAATGGGGACTCATCTACTTCTGAGTCTTTGGTCATAAAACAGTCTTCGGGTGGCTCTCCAAGTGAGGGTGCACCTATCTTTCTGAGTGATGATGCTGAAGGACAGCAAGTGAAAGATACTGAGAGCAGCCAAGCTACTGCCAGTGTTGGAGATAGGCCATCTAAGGAGGCTGGGACTGAGGCTAAAGCTGCCGAGTCTGACAGTTCGCAGAGTGACTCTCATTCTAATGAGCACCATAACATTGAGTGTCGAGAAAACAGCTCGGCGCATGTCAATGGAGATGCTGTAAGAAGAAATTACTGCAGGTAGAGGACAGTCTCATGCTTATACTGGCAGGCACGCTTCTCTAACCCAATCGTTTCAGGGGGCTCCTCAGCTACCTATGTTCTATCCGCTGCACCTTCTCCCCTATCCTCCCTCTCACTTCGCCCGACAGCCAACTATCACCACGATCCAATATTTCCCATCCCACGAACCCCCAAACATAAATTATCAACCCCCATTACTACCATCCTACCCTTCATTCACGTATCACAACCCTTTTATTCCCCACCCCCAGAACCCACATTCCCAGGACCAAACAAATCCACCTTTGCAGCAACACTACGCCTTGCCAGGAGTTCCTGAGAGCAACTACTTCTACCCCGATGGCCGCCCTGCAAGACTCCTTTTCCGGGCACCACCTGACCAAGAAGCGGGGCAGCAACAATCCGCTGGCAACCACGAACCTGCTCCTCCAACTGCCATGCAAAACCCTGGGCGCTCTACGCAGACTCTACCACCACAGCCCGCGCACCCAGTCTCTTCATCTCTTGGAGACCATGCCCGCTTAGTGGAGGACGAGGTGGCTAGACTAAAGGAGGCGATTGACTTGCTCCGCGACTTGCTTGAGAAATTCCGGCAATAACTGGAGTCGGGGAGCGTGTAACATAACGATGCGACGCATTTCGCTTTGGTGATTTTCAGTGCTAGATGGAGTAATAGATAGATTAGGCTAGACTAGATAGTCTTGTAGAATTCAAGCAGTGGATTTATAACACCCCTTTCTAATTCTCGATTCTAGACACCCACCAGTGCTCCAATGCCTCCTTGGCCGTTATCCGCCCTTGTGGACATAGGCTGCCATTCCGTAGGATTCAAGTGGAATACGGCGACGCGATACAGACCAGGCCACCACCGAGGTAGTCGCAGGCGAGAGCCGAGTAAACAGGGATGGGATGCTATCGCGGGCTGGACGCAGATACAGACTCGGTACGTTTGATGGCGAGGTCATGCAGGGCGGATGCGGGTTGGAGGACTACAGGGGTGAGTGCTTTTATCACGGATATGTGGCTGTCAGATTGACTAGGGGGGTGGGGGTGGTGTGTTAGGTTCTGATAAGTGATGGTGGGGGGTCT
>JPJR01002580.1:0-12446 GCA_000750675.1 Pseudogymnoascus sp. VKM F-3808 | reverse complement strand
CTTTCCGTCGAATCTCTGCTCTCTGGGCCTCCTGGGATGTCAAATGCCATGGGTACTACGGGGCTAGCGGCAGCTTGTTGGACCTCCACTTCAAGTGGAAACTGTTTTCGAAAATGGCATCGGCAAGGTTCTCGAAGCTAGAAAATCTAAAAGAATACTGGAAAGAGTTGGCGCTTACTTTTGCGTTGGGGCACATGGTTAACATAACAAAACACATTACATCGGAATGTCGTTTATTGATTGACGAGTCATCTCGCGCGTCCTATATCAGCTGTGTTCCTATTATTCGGGAACTTCACGAATCCTGGCCAGTTGAGAAGAACAGCGGGCTAGAAGATTGTATAACAAAAATCCTTCTTGACAGGTTTGGGTCTCAAGAGGCCGAGCAACTGGTGGCTTACGCTCTCGACTTGAACAAGCTCGCAGAAGACAATACGATATTTGTGCGCCTGTCATCACAACAAGAATTACCAGCCTCACTTCGTCACCGGAAACGCCAGCTTCAGCTGGAACAGAGGGAGAATGACGTTACACAACGGGAAGAGTCGACCAGAAAGGCGGAAGACGATCTAAAGCAAAACAACTTGGATTACGAAACGAAAGTCGAGGCCCTCAACAACGACCGTGCCTTGAATGAATTGGCCTCGACAAGAGTCGAAGAAGCACGGAAAGGACTCGATGAAAGAGAGCGCATGCTGAGAGCGCACGAAGCCTCTTTCGGAGAGAGGCTAGCGGCGGAGGAAATTATGTTCACGGCGAGAGAGACAGAGATAGAAAGGATAGAGCGTACGCTTGACGAGAGATTGAAGACATACAACGAAAACCAGAAATTGCTCCTTAAAAACCAGCGCCGTGTCGACAGAGCTGATGAAAGCCATGCCAGACTCAAGGCTGAGATGGACAAGCGGCGTACTGAAAACGACCGCTTGAAAAAAAAGCTCGACTTCAGAGAGGATCAAGTTAACAATGATGCAAAATCTAACGCGGCGTATAATATTTCGATAAAAAAGAGGGAGAACATAGTAATTAGCTGGGAAAACCGGTGCGCTACAGAAGAGGCAAAGTTGAAATCGAGGGGAGACGCGCTACGCAATGACGAGGTAAAAGTCGCAAATTACAAGAAAGAAGCTATAGCAGAAAAGAAGGCTTTAGAAAATGACAGGTTGGTATTGAGCGCTAAGCGGGCGCTCTTTGAAAACGAGAAGACAGTATGGAGGAAGAAGATAGGGAAGAATCTGCAGCAGTTTAAGGAGGCACAGGAGAATATGCAGGAGAATATGCAGAAAATGCAGGACATGGAGAAAACTCTGTCCATTTTGTAATTTCTTAGGTATCTTCATTGTTTTATTATACCCATATAATTATTAGGCGTGTCCAAATACAAGTCATCCGCATTATGTCCGTCTCCTATAAATATATTACGTCCCACAAGCTAAACCTTTGGCGGTTGGGCACAGGCTGAAAGTTAGTTCAGAGGTCAACGGGAGTAGTCCGTATATATTCTATTTACAGCTACAGATATAGTTACATATTTTATTTTCTTCCTTCCCTCTGTCCCTTATATAAGCATGGAAATAAACGAGGGGCAACTAGTTCAAGGGATCGAAAAACCAGCTTGTCGCTGGTATAGAGAGACTTTTTTCTCGAAATATGGGGCTAAGGAAATAAACATATGATACTTTCCTATCTTATAGATGCGAAACTAAGTACTCAACCCGTTTGACTGGCCCCTCCACGGCTGATGGTGTAGAGGTGCAGGGGACGAAGAAGGGCGCAGGAAACAAAATGATAATCCATTCATTCACGGAAACATCAATATTCTTTTTAGAGTAATTACCTATTACCTTATATTCCCGATAGCTTTTTAATTCACAGCTGTAGCATTTCAACGCTTTCTAGAAATTATACAACAACTGCCGTCAAAGCTGGTTCGCAGCTGTAAACATACCAACTTATTAACCACAATCGGCCAAATTATTGGCGGTGAGCCCAGTTCTGCCACAAAAATTCTCCCCCGCACCTGCAAGCGACCCGTAGCACAAAACATAACCTCATAGCTTGGGTACCCAAAGGTCAATCACAATTGCTACCAAATTATTACCACGATTCCGGCAATACTCCTGTCGCTTTCTGCCATACCCGTCGAAGAGATTTTTGCAGGCAAAACCTTTCTCTCACTCAACCTTCAAGATGTCTGAAATCACTCACCCCACCATCGTCGGTAAGCTATTACCCCTCCATTGCCAACAACCGTTGTGAGAGTTCGGACGCTTTCGAGTCTTGCTATGAGATCGTTGAGATCAGAGCCCAAGTCTCGCGAGCCTATGGCTCTGAGATATCCTTCAATGGAAACCCTCAGCTATGCTCTCATAGCTACCCCGCACTTGTAGCCTTGCTACTGACAGAACACCTGCTAACAAGCCTCTTCGCAGATGGATGGTTCCGCGAGATCTCCAACATGTGGCCCGGCCAGGCCATGACCCTCAAGGTCAAGAACATCCTCCACCACGAGAAGAGCAAGTACCAGGATGTCCTCATCTTCGAGTCCACCGACTACGGAACCGTTCTCGTTCTCGACAACGTCATCCAGTGCACCGAGAGGGATGAGTTCGCATACCAGGAGATGATCACCCACTTGGCGATGAACTCCCACCCAAACCCCAAGAAGGTTTTGGTCATCGGTGGTGGTGATGGTGGTGTCCTCCGTGAGGTCATCAAGCACGACTGCGTTGAGACTGCCATCCTTTGCGACATTGACGAGGTAGCCCCACCCATATGAAGTTGAAACATGTACAATAGATCTGACACCCTGCAGTCCGTCATCCGCCTCTCCAAGAAGTACCTCCCAGGAATGGCCATCAGCTACCAGCACCCGAAGGTCCAGGTCCACGTTGGAGATGGATTCAAGTTCCTCGATGACTACAAGAACGAGTTCGACGTCATCATCACTGACTCCTCTGACCCAGAGGGCCCTGCCGAGTCTCTCTTCCAGAAGCCATACTTTGAGCTTCTGTTCGGAGCTCTTAAGGAGGGTGGTGTTATTTCTACACAAGGTTGTACGTTCTCCTAGGTTTGCGTGGTTTTATCGCCTCTTTTTGCCAGCCAATTTGGCAACGTCGTGTTTTCATATATCCGTGGAGCGCCGATCAGTACTGCTTCACTTGATATTGTTTGCGTTTCTGGTTTCTGCGTCGTCATGCACTGCGAAACTTCTAGAGGCAACCTTACCACTTGAGCTCTGCTAACCTAGGTACCCCCCTTATCAATTCCATCTTGCTGACTGAGATAAACCAATAGCTGAGAACCAGTGGCTCCACCTGCCATTGATCACCAAGCTCAAGAAGGACTGCAAGGAGGTCTTCCCCACCGTCGAGTACGCCTACACCACCATCCCCACCTACCCCTCCGGTCAGATCGGCTTCATGGTCTGCTCCAAGGACGCCACCCGCGACCTGAAGACCCCGCTCCGCAGCTTCACCGCCGAGCAGGAGGACTCGCAGCTCCGCTACTACAACGCGGATATCCACAAGGCCAGCTTCATCCTGCCTACCTTTGCCCGCAAGGCTCTCCAGTAGATTACGACAGGAGGAGGAGGCGATTATTATGATTTGATGATATCGAGAAGGATATAATTGGCTTTTGGGGTGCGTTCGCGCCGCGCCGAATTGCTATTTTCTGGACAGCTTTGACGGGCAATATGTGTTCGCAGCGTCAGATATATATCATACGTAACTGGGGGGGATGAAAACAATACTAGAGTTCTCTTCCCAAGATCATTTTGTAAATCTGCGTTACATGATGAGATGTGTATTGTAGTAGTATTGTATGACCGGGGCCCTGCAGAATAGGAACGAGAATAGGTGAGAATGCATCATATCCGCGCTTCCCAGCCTCGTCTCCACGGATAGCCGTTTGTCGGCCTCCCACATCCCCCACGTCCCTCCTCGGTCTCCAACATCTAAGCGGCAAACAACCCCACGCCGCACACATACCAATTATATCCGCTCCCACAAACCTTTAATCTTTACAAATTCACTCCATCATTTCATCTCGCCCACCAAAAACCACAACTGTCAACAATGAATCTCCCACGCCAAAACACACCTTCCAGCCCATCGCCAGCCAACACTTCTCACAAAGCAACCATGTCGAGCCCCTTGCCAGAGAACTACAAGAAAGTCGTCCAATCGCTCATTCATCGCAGTGACATCAGTGTCGAAGTCAAAATCGACCTCTGGAAGCGATTCGCCGAGTATGAAGCCTGTGTGGACGAAGAGGAGCATCTCGCTGACGAAGAGGAGCCTGTCTTTACGGCTACTACCACAAAGGCAACTGTGGGCAAAGTTGGACCTGATTTCCAGATGCCTGTTCCGTGGATGCGAAGCGAGAGCAGTGATAGTGAGGATGGCGACAGTGGGTATGAAGGAAATGGGAGTAATAGCATTGGTGGGGATGAGAACATCGGCGGAGAGGAAAACAATGATGACGGAGAGCACACTGATGGAGTGGATATGATGGACACCGCTGAAGAAAGCGTTGAAGAGATAATTATCACCAGTGGCAGCGGCAGCGACCAGGGATCAAGAAGCGATAAGTCCAGCAATGAAAGTGACGATGGAAATGGCAGCCCCGGTGCCATGCTTCCCCCCTTGGGGCCAGAAAACAATACCACCGCCACCACCACAATCACGAACAATACCAACCAAGAACCTCAAGCCGCCGACAACACAATAACTACCGCAAACACGAGCAACCAAAAAACTCAAGCCATTGACAATACCACCACGGCACCCAAAACCACCACCGCTGCCACCACAGCACCCGCCCCCTCCAACAACCTCACCCGCGTCCGCCACGACATCCGAACCTACTTCTCCCATCTCGCCGAGCGCGAGCGCCTCCTCTGCACGCGCGAAAAATGGGTTACAAGCCGCGCTGAGGCTCTCTGGCAGAATGCTGAGGTGTTGACCGGGATACTGAGGCGGGAATTTGACGGGAGGGGGAGAAAGAGGGTGTTGAGGGAGTTTGAGAAAGGGGGAGAGAGTAGGAAGGGGGTGGTTGAGGGGTGTGGGGAGGATGGAGAGAGGAGGATGAGGAGTAGGAGGGGGTGATGAGTGATGAAGTTGAGGACGGCGAGAAGGCTCAACTACGGAAGGGATACGACACTCAGCAACGTATTGACGAGCTTGCTACCTCTTTGAGCACAATCCGCGAGGATCTGGCTGTTCTTTCCCTGTGGGGAAGTTGGGGATGGGTCTTCTTTCTTTGGAAGGGTTAGGGTTGAGAGTTGGGGCCAGGAGAGAGGGACGATTAGTTGTTCTTACATCTTGTTTTTGTAATATTTGGGTATTTGGGCGTCCTTTCTTTGTTTGTGGGGAGACTAAGGGTTCATGGTAGTTCTTTCCCTGGGAGTGTGATAATTTGGGGCTAGAGATCGTGGTGCGATTTGGTTAGGAAGGAGCGAGAGGAGGTCGGACGATGGGATGTTCTTTCCTTTTTGTGATGCTTGGGTAGCGAATGGACGTTCTTTCCTTGTGGGTATCAGTATGAGACGTGCTTGCTCTTTCCTTCGGAATGTGGTGTTTGGCTATGAGAGGAGCGAGAACGGCTGGACGACGGGTTGTTACTTCCTTTGGTGGCATAGGGTGGTCGGCTTGCGTTCCTTCCTCTCTTTTTTCAATATTGTGGCGGCTAGGTGGTGGAACTGTTCTTTCCTTTCTGTATGAGGGTATCATATGGGTCGTTCTTTCCTTCTAGGCGTGACCAGCGTCCGTGGATCTGTGTTGGCGGGTAATAATAGATTTGCTAGTTGGTAGCAGACAAATTTAACATCAGTCCACTCCAACTCCATACATGGCAGTCACGCTGCTCGCTTGTTTCTGTGCGTTCCCCAGGCTTTGGCTTCCAAGCTACCTTTGCCTTCCTTGTTCACGTCGAAGAGATCATATTTTCGATCGTGCACAACGCCTCGACATCGGCTCAAGCTTTTGGATATCTTTATCAAACAAGTATACATTTCGAGTATTAACAGATATAATTTAAACAAGCGTCGCACACAGACGAAGAAGATATTAGCTGATTCTCATCGACGCCTCGCTTGAGACTAACCATCATGGGCATCGCTAAGCGCTTTCGCGACAGCAGCAGCGGCAGTGAGTACGACGACAAACTCTACCGAACTGGCCGCAGTTGGAACAACAAGAAAGCAAAAACCGGAAAGAAAAACGTTCAGTCTAAGAGAAAGGCATCGTATTCAACACGCCCACTCAGAGCCCACGAATCTCCAGGCTTCACAAGTCTCAGTGAGAGAGTTAAGCTTAGGCGCGCCGAAACCGATGCGTCTGTGCGCAAGAACTCTCATATTGCTCAGTTTTCATCTTTGGACAAGAACGATGCTTTAGCCGAACAAGGCGACAAAGAGAGAGAGGTAATACTACCTGATTCCGTCAAAATGGTAATAGCAAGCTCATCGCTGACGCTGTCCAGGCTGATCTCTCAAGTACCGACGAGGACGAGGACGATGTGATAGCCACTGACAACGTGCACTCGGCCGGCGACGAATCGATTACAAGATCCAACGATGAAAAAACTGCAACCATCGATGCGCAAACAGATGAGAGCAATGAGGACCTTGAATTCACCGCGAAAGCAATCGTGACCATCACAGAAAGGCATGCAGTCCGTAGCGAATCAGTCGTGAGAGCTGCAGAGATACTACTACTCCTTTCCCATCGCGACGCAGGTGCAGCATGTCGGGAAGCCATATTTGGATCGTACGCGGCGAGACAAAGAAGTGAAGCTCACATGGGATCTTGCATGTCATAGTTTACTAACGGATCCAACACGGGGAGCGAAGTTGATACTGCCTCGAGAGCACTTGCTCGAACCTACATGACCAGAGCAGGAGAATTCGAAGGCATAGCTAATGGAGGGTGTAAAGGAAATGCACTGCAACCAAGGCACTGTGGAGTGGCATCGATGTCGGCAACCATAGCTGATGTGTTATACACATTGAGCCCATTCGAAGCCAGAGCCAAGCGGACATCAGAGGCACGCCCAGCTTCCCCATCATCATCAGCATCAGCACCCGCATCCCCATTCGCATCCACATCAGCACCCGCATCCCCATTCGCATCGGCGTCAGCAGAAACTGCGCACCTCGCCCGCCTCGCCCGTCTTGCCCGCATCGACGAAGAGGTGACCCCACGCCCCGTGCAACAACATCTGATCGCGCAGGAGCAAGAGCGAGCCGTTGGAGAGACGATGTTCGTCTTTGGCAACTACAGGGTCCAGCGGTCAGAGTTGCAGCGTGTGATGCGTGAGTGGGTGAGGCGACAGATGGTGATTGAGGGGGTCGACGTGGGGGAGTGGGAGATTGTCTGTGAGTTTGAGGATGGGGAGGACGACGAGGACGGGGACTCGGTGGTGGATGGGACGTGCATGAGATGTGGTGGGTGTGCATAGATGGGAGGTGGCATGTGCGAGATGCGTGTGTTTTCTGGGCGACGAGGTGCGTAAAGATGGCGATGTGATTGGGACGTTGTCGATCTCAATCACGGCCGTTGATATGGTAGAGTTGTTTTTGGTTACTCTAAGCTGACACTATGGGTGTAGAGACTGTTGATCGACAAGTTAGCGACTATGCACATGTTTTACGATAGCACGATACGGCAAAGCAGAGAAACCCCCCGTCAACACTGTCAATATCACTTATCATCGAAAAAGGAGAAGATGCCGTGTTTTCCTTCGAACTTTGACAGGCAACAGGTGCTAGCTATTCCTCCTGGGCCCATTACCGCGCCATATATCACGCGTCCGTGCACCAACCCAACCGCCAAGTTGCTAGCTGTCGGCGAAGACCGTGGTGACGCGCGGGTGTGGCTCCGGTCCGCAATTGACGTGTGGCTCGGGGTGGAAGGGACTGTGGCGCAGGCGGTCCGCTGATGCCGCTCACAACACGCTATAATAACTATTCACGTGCAATGAACGGGGATTTTTAGGGATTGCGTGGGGCGGATAGGGCGGAGAATGGAGCTATATTTTGGGTGGATAGTGGAGTTTCTGGGCTGGGCTCTGGTCTTTTTTGGTGTTTTTATGTAAGGGTGTTTCGGGTACCGGCACTTGTCTGGGCGCTTGGAGGGTTGGAGGTTGGATGGTCTTGTATTGTTGTTTGTTTGTTGGTTGTGTTTTGTAGTGTTTCTGGTGTTTGTGTTGGAACTGCTGTTATTGTTATTGTTACTGCTACTGTACCGTACTGTACTGTTAGTTTGTTGGGAAAATGTAAGTCACGGTATCACTCACTGCATCTCAAAGAAATACCTGTCACTTCTTGGTCTCTTGGACTCTGGACTCTCGTGACTCTATAATCTTGGATACTATGACAGAACCTAGAAGTAATGTATTAATAGGCATTTCGTCAGAGACCCAGGAATCAAGATCCCTTCAAGGTCCCTTCACCAGTACTGTAAGTGTACTGTATGTATGTAACTGTACTGCATAATAGTATAGTAGAGTACATCCAGTCCTGCACCTGCACCTGCACAATCTTCTATTTCCTAACGGCCAAGTCTCGACGTAAACATGAGATGTTCAGAGCTATGACGTAATGACGTCATTACTGTGGCGCACCACCATCTCTGCCACCTATCTGCCATCTCTCACACCCCACTCCACCATATTCTTGTTTATCATTGGTCAATACAGCACGCACAGACCAGCTAATCCCAGTCAACCCATCACCGAAACCTTCCCAGCCTTCCTAGCGGTGACGTTTACTGCCAGCCCAGCCATTTCCCCCCCAAAGTACCCAGTAATGAGAGAAAAAAGATCCAGATTTATTTGGCATGCGCCATACCATCGTCAGTACCAGTACTCGAGTACCAGTACTACCCCATCCACCAACACAAGTCTATTGCGCCTACTCCTACTTATAAAAGACCTTCTGCCCCGCCTCTCCTCCTCTCCTTCTTTACAAGATACAAATACAATCACTTCAACTGCATCATACACCAGTAAAACCAAACTTACTTCCACACTTCTCTCATAAAAACAAAACAAACACCTACAATCTTTCCCAAAAGAGAAGTTCTTCTTCACCCGAATTCATCATGGCTTTCACTGCTAGGTACGACCTCCTATCCTGCTTCAGCTTCAGCTTCAATTCACCAGCAGCTCTGGCGCAAACTTCACCACACCCAGACTGCTGCAATTGAAGCAACCCTTCTTCTTCTCACTCAGAACCCCAAACTAACACCCACCCCAGCGACATCTGCAAGATCATCCTCGCCATCTTCCTCCCCCCTCTCGGAGTCTTCCTCGAGCGCGGCTGCGGCGCCGACCTCCTCATCAACATCCTCCTCACCATCCTTGGTTACATCCCCGGAATCATCCACGCTTTGTACGTCCACCTCTGCTCCCCCCCAACTTCCTGCACTCCGTAAGCACAGCACAGCATCAGCAGCTAACAAACTCCCAGGTACATCATCCTGAAATACTAAGCGCGTCGCCCGACCCCGAGCACCCTCCCGCGCTGTCTCTTCTCACCTCCGTCCGCAATGACAGTGCGCGCTCGCTCTTCACGCACCTAAAATCTTTCTCGTCGTCTTCGCACTGAACCGTCTCGTCTCGTTGCGAACTCAACTCAACTGCTCACCACCCCTGCGCGGCACATTCGTAGCCGGAAAGCTTGGCGGGTGCAAACCTGCCAGCTTACCCCTGCGAACCGCCTAGTCTGGACGAAATGCGCTGCGCTTGAACCCTTGGCGCCGGCTGTGCCGGATCCTACGGAATGCGCGTGACAGTTGTGTTCGAGGTGGTCGGTCGGGGACGACTTGTTCTCTCTCTGTTTTTAATTTCCTTATTCGGGGTTTTATGATGAATATCGTTGAGCCAGATTTGTCTACGGACGCTGGTATTTGCACTGCGCTTTGAAAGATGGGTACACCGTGTGGTGTGCAGGGAAGAGGCGGAGTTGTGGGAGAGTTGTGATGGTGGGTTGGTAGCTGAGAGAACTTAATACATGATGATTCCCCATTATATTACGTTTTTGTGCGTCCCGTTTGATGGTTTTTTGAGACATGCAGTGGGATGGACGGGTGACTACGTGTGCTGGTGTTGCTGTGAGATGGGATGGTGGTTTTTTGTGCTGTGTTGTATTGTGGCTGTAACTGTAACTGTGACTTGACAAACGGTGGGTGGTGCAGGCGAGCTACTGTACTCTACTTCGTAGTGGGGGTTGTGGATAATCTGCAGTGCAACCCGGGTGGACAACATATACAGGGCCATCCTACTGGCCTGCTCACTTTCCACAGCACACTCACCGAGTGGACTGGTCCAGACTCATTCAGCCACCGAGATCGCAGGATCGAAGGGAAGGGGAGTTGAGGGGAGGAGAACCTAATTCATCCTTCTATGGGTTCCACGACAGGTGGGCGGGTTACTGGTTGGTGAGCGAGCTTACATTATCATAGCACAGCACAGCAGTTGAATGGTTGGCTGGCTGAGATTGCAGGATCAGATGATGAGGGTGAGAACGTCAGTTCTTCCTTCCCGCTCTAATATTTCACCTCTCTTTATCTATTACCTTTCTCCACAGAAAACCTATATATATCTATATATGTCATGTGTATCCAATCTTTATATACTCATATATACCACCCACCTAAAGCTTAAAATACCCCGGCTGCAACTTCTCAAACACCCCCTGGGGATCATACTTCTTCTGCACCTTCTTCAGCTTCGCGTGATTCACCGGGCCATAGCCCGTAAACACATCCTGCTGCTTGGCAGCGTAGTTCTGGTATATATAGCTATGATCCAGCTTCCGCTTCTTGGAGAGCGCGACGCCCTCGCCGATGAAGTCGGCGGCGAATTTCAGGATGCGGGCGTCGTCTTTGATGTCGGACCAGGCGATGGAGATGTTGATTACTGCGGGCTTCGTTAGATCCTGTCTTGGGATGGCGGAAGGGGAAAGGGGGGCTTACAGATGAGAGGGCCGTCCTTGTCAGTTATGCCCAGAGCATTCCCGCCATTAGAGGAGAAATGCGAAGTTATAGCCGTCGAAATAGGCTGGAACACCAACGCTGGCAGAAGGCTACTCGCATTCGCGATATCCGGAATCTTCGACGCGAAAAGGGCCTGGATATCCGTGATGATCTTAACATCATTCTTAACCGTGAACGTCCAGAACGTCTCCCTCAACCCAGAAGGCTGCGTGGCGTTCAATTCCACAGTCAGATCCGTCAGGTTGGTAATGCGCGCTGAAGTCTGTATGCTGGGGATCGCGGTGAAGTTCGCCAGAATAGGCGCATCAGCGACCGGCTTGCCGTACTCGAGGTCCACGCTGGCGAGGAACATGTCCCCTGCGGGGATATACACGTACGCGAGGATAACGGCACCGTACGGGTCCTTATAGTGGTTGATATTGAAATTATACAGCGCCGTGTTCAGCGCAGGCATATTATCAGCCGTATGCGCGATCTGCCCTCCCCACATCTTACCCTGCTCGAAGGAAGCGAGATCAAAGCGCGTGACGATGCCGAAGTTGTTGCCGCCGCCGCGGAGGGCCCAGAAGAGGTCGGGGTAGGATTTCTTGTTCACGTCGTTGATGGAGCCGTCGGCGAAGACGACTTGGTAGTTGTTCACGTTGTCGCAGGCGAATCCGTAGCGCCCGGAGAAGAAGGATATCCCCCCTCCGAGAGTCAGGCCGCCGACACCGATTGCGCCGGATCGTCCGCCGATGGTGCTTAGGTTCTGGGCATCTAGCTGCATGTACAGATCCGACCAGAGCATTCCCGCGCCGACGTTGGCTTGCTTCCTATCCTTCGAGACGGTCAATTGGTTGAGATCCCTCAGATCGATAGCCACGCCCGTGCCATCGATGTTAGAAGCGCCAGCGAACGAAGCATGTCCGCCGCTCTTGACTGCGAAGTTGCACTGGTTCAATTTGAGCGTTTTCACGGTGATGGAGACGTCCAGTGCTGATTTGGGGTATACGCGACAGGCTGGGCGTTGGCTGGACTGCTGGGCGGACCAGTATTGGAAGTCGCCGAGCTGGTAGGGGGAGCTCTGGGCGAGCGCGACTCGGCCTTTTAGGAGCACGGCTAGCTCGAGGCACTATTTGGTTTGGTTTGTTAATATGCTGGGGCTATGGTATGGAGGGTGCGAAGAGTTTACATACAGCAAGTGTGCATCTGTTAAACGAAGCATTCTCGAGATCCTGAGTCGCAACAGTCGCAACAGCCGGGTTGAAGGCAGCTGCCAGGAGCAACGCTGCTGTAGTAGTCCACTTCATGACTTCAATTGGCGCAAATCCAACACAAGAAAATGGCAATTGGCAACAATTGAACAAAAGAAACGAACGTCAGAAGAGCGCGGATAGCTCTTAAAGGTAAACAGGAAACCCAGCAACCGAGCTATCCCACCAGGGCACTCTAAAATATGACATT
>JPJR01002560.1:0-10305 GCA_000750675.1 Pseudogymnoascus sp. VKM F-3808 | reverse complement strand
CTCCACCCTCGACCCCGAAGTCCTGGCCTCCCTCTTCGGCGGCCCCTCCGAAGCCGACCTAATGAAAGACTCCATGTCGGCCATCCTCTCCACCGACCCTGAAATGACCATGGAAGCCCGCATGGTCGCCTTCGACAACTTCGAGCAGCTAATCGAGAACCTCGACAACGCGAACCTGATGGAGCCGCTCAAGCTATGGCAGCCGCTCATCAGCCTGCTCAGCAGCGAGGAGTCGGACCTGCGCATGATGGCTGCGTGGTGTATTGGTACCGCGGTGCAGAATAATGAGAAGAGCCAGAAGATGCTGTTTAGCGAGGGGGGCATCCCGCCGCTGGTGGACCTGGCGATTAGTGAGAAGGAGACGAGGGAGGTGAGGAGGAAGGCGGTGTATGCGCTTAGCTCGGCGTTGAGGAATTATCAGGAGGCGATGAATGAGTTTGTGGATGAGATGAAGGATAAGGGACAGAAGAACTTTGGGATTGTGGATGCGGGCGATATGGATGCTGTGGATGGGATTATCAATGGTATGAGAGACGAGGCGTCGAAATCGGCTTAGGACAAAAAGGGGATATATAAATGAGAGCGAAAGAGGCGTTGGGGAGTTCTATGGCGGTGCATATGAATGGCACATGGGCATTAGAATGTCAAGGCTTTGAGCCTGGCTGACAGGATCTCCTAGACATGAAGATTCAAACACAGAATAAAATATTCTGCACTTTATTTGTTACTACAAAATTGGCTTCTCATCGTTAACGTGTACCATGCAATTGTAACCAAATTTTCAACACAGTAAATAAATTATAACAACAAGCTAGCATACACATAAGTTGGATTCTCAGGTATATTCAGTGAATGGCTCTGTCTACTCGGCCTTCCTTATAGATTTATAGATACATATAACCTACAACAACGCTCCCAATGCTATTCATACAAATTTGTCTAACCACCTAGTTCACATACTTACCATGGAATGGTACACCAAGAGCCTTAAGGAGAAGTCTAGCGTGACGGTCGGAGGTTGCGGTTGTCTTGCAGATAACGTGGAAACCGGGGATATATTGAGGTGGGTACATCTGTATATGGTCAGTCCTGCACATAAATAGCATCACTGCCAAACGTAAAACTTACATCGTAGTTGACCTCGACCTCTGGGAACAGGTTCGCCGAGTGCTTGTCGATACCCCATGCGATGTTACCGCTGTTGTCACCGGAAGACCCATTGACACCTGGCCAATCCTTGACCTTAGGCAAAACCAGGTTGACACACTTATCGACGAACGCCCATGCATCATCGCCCTTGATGGTGCACGTCAGGGAAATCGGCATATCCGCCCTAATTCCGAAATTCGCGATAGTCTGCTTCACTCTGTGGACCTCTGGTCGCACCCCGGTGATCGCCTGCAGCATCATACCGGCAACATGCAGCGGCGCCGAGTTTCCAGCCGCCTCCTTGACCATGCAGTGAACCGTCACCTCCTTGATTTTCGGGATGGTCCGCCAGTTGATCTCCTTCTCGAGCAGCCTCAGGGTATCGCCACCTCTGGGCCCACGCTTCGGTCTGTTCTTCATGTAGGGCGACGAGTCGTCCCACGAACGCAGACGGTCTGGTTTTGGCTCCCTAACCGTTCCCGGGGGTGTGTGCGAGTATGCGAGGGTCATAATGTCGGCGGCCACGGTGGACTGGTATGTCTCGACTAATCGGGGTGTGGAGAATGGGCCTGGGACGAAGAGACGAGATGCTGGATCGGAGGTTGGAGGCGGTTGATGCGGATGCAGAGGTCCACGGAAGTACCGTGGAGGCCTGTACTGGTATCTGAACGTTCAAATTAGCATATTTGCGCAGACCATGTTTGATGAGTGACCCATACCGACTGCGAGGGAGTTGTGTCCTGCGCGACTCCGCTCTCTTCACTGGGTCATAGGATTTGACCTCCTTCGGGCTTGGCTTGGGGGTCAGGAATGACGATTGAGACTCGAGATCCTGCAAATCCTCGGATTGCTCCTGAGCCGGTGCTGCGGCATTGGAGGCTGCACGCGTGCCATTGTGTGAGAGTAATTGAGCAGAAGGGCGAGCGCTTCGTAGCACTAAGCGACCAAATGTCGACGGAACCTCCTTTAATGCCATGGTGGGACGCTGGGGGAATGATCGAGATCCTCGTCCTTCGGTCAAGGCACGTCCGCGATGCTACAAAATTATTGTCGGGAACAGCCGCGACAAGCGCTTGGGAGGTTAGCGCGATTTCGTCCAAGGGTCGAGCCATTTCGTCGAATTAGCGAACGTTTCGATTCAAATGAAGCACGTGACTGAAAGTAAACTAACCGATTTGGGTTGGGCGAATTTCGCGGTTGCTAGGGATCTAAACCCGAGACGTCAATAAATCTGAGAAGCTTGACCTGACACGACTTCACGTTCCACGCCTCACGTCAACTGCACTATCACAATGACAGATTACGATCGCAGACCTCGTGGCCGTGGTGGTTACGATAACAGGAAGAGGCGTTACAGAGGTAAGACGCGCATATCCGACCTACAATTAAGCTGTAAATGAGAATGAGAAGCGGTTTCTGACAAAAACGCCTAGATGACGATGATTTCGATCGCAGACCTCAACGCCGCCGCTACGAAGAACCCCTACCAGTCAGAGTGCGCAAACAGCTACTGTCTATTGCCGAATCACCATTGAAGCCCGTCGAAGAGGAAGTCCACTTACTGGCTAAGCTGGTTTCTGACAACTATGACGATGTCGAGATGCGTACCTCCTACATCGACCTCACTCTCCAGGTTGTGGTCGAGCAGCCGTTCAAGATTCCGTTCGTCGCGGCGACTGTCGTTGTGCTCAATGGCATGAACAGAGGCGAAGAGGCAGTTGCATTGATCCTTACGAAAGCGGCAGAAGAAACCGAGAAGAAGGTTGCGCTTGGAGAGTGGAGAGATGTCAAGCTCCTCTTGAAGTTCCTTGGGAGTTTGCAGGGTCTTCTGAATGATGAGGGCGTTTGGCCTGTCTTGTCGGAGCTCTTTGAGAGAGCTGTCGATTTGCAGACTGCTTCGTCCGAAGATGTGAGTTCTCATAAACTAATAATTGTTTAGAGCTGGGGCTAACGATACGGTTAAGACTTTGGGAATGGAATTAGTCAAGGTCATTCTTTTTGCGATCCCATACATCATGGCGTCGTCTGCCACCGAATCTCAGGAGCACGCTGCCAACCTCCTCGACAAGACTGAAATTCTGGCTGGAACACCATCACCACTGGAGGCACTGGTCGACCCATACCCAGGAAATGGCATCGATGAAGCAGCTGAGCCAACAAGCGTCATAAGTCTGTTACAGAAGCAGCTTCAGAACGAGGCCGCCAATGGGTGGGTTCTGGCCTGCATCCCAAGACCGTGGAAGATGCCCGTTACAGGAGACGAAGAGGACCCTCTTGCGGCGTCGACAAAGCACACATTACCGCCAATTACTATCCCAGCCACCGTCATCCCTGGAGAGAAGCCTCTCTTCCCGGAAATCTACTTCTCTGTCTACGCCAACCAAGATATCGAGACGGTGCCACCTATCACAAACATCGCATCGTGCATTCTCAGGGACTCAATTATCGATACCATCAACATTTTGGACTTTAATAGAAATGCTACTGCCCGCTATCTCATCGATCTCGATTGCTACTTTACAGCAGACACTTTTGTCAAGCGCGCCACGCCATTCGATAGGTTAAAGGATATTGAGGGAGACCGATCAACCTGGAAGCCCGAGGATGTGGCCGTCGATGCCGTTTTCTCCCAGCTCTTCCAATTGCCAAATCCAGAGCACAAGCTCGTCTACTACCACTCTGTGCTTACGGAAGCGTGCAAGATTGCACCTGCGGCCATTGCACCCAGTTTGGGACGTGCTATTCGTTATCTGTACAGGAATTTTGACCGTATGGATCTAGAACTTGGATATAGGTTCATGGACTGGTTTGCGCACCATCTGAGCAACTTTGGTTTCACCTGGAAGTGGACTGAGTGGATCGATGATGTCGAACTCTCGCCTCTCCACCCAAAGAAGGCGTTTATCGCGGGTGCTTTGGATAAGGAGGTCAGACTGAGCTTTGCACAGCGCATCAAGGGAACTCTCCCTGAGCCGTATCAACCACTTATCACTGAAGGGAAGGAGAAGGATACCCCAGACTTCAAGTACAACGATGAAGGTAAGAAATATGTGTCACTAAACGAGATCAAGCTGACAAAACTAGATACCCCTTTTGCTGCTGAAGGCCGAGAAATCCACACTCTTCTCAAGCGTAAAGCGCCTGAACCAGAAATCCAGACCGTGATTGACCAGATCCACACGCAAGCAACAACCATTGCCATCCATGAGCCCCTTTTGTCATCGACAGATGCCTATGTCACTTCGATCTGCTACATTGGATCCAAGTCCCTTTCCCACGTATTGTCATGTATTGAACGCTGCAAGGAACGCCTTCTCTCGATAGGTAACACCTCGGAGACTGCGCGCCGCCAGATCATTACCTCTGTCATGGCGTACTGGGTTGACCAACCCGGCATCGGCGTCAACATCGTTGACAAGCTGCTCAACTACACCATCCTGACACCACTCAGTGTCGTCGAATGGGCCCTTCTGGACGACACCAAGGCAGGCGACAAGCTCGCCGAGCCATTTGTATTCGAGATGGTTGCAGGTACCGTGCAGAAGGTCACGAACCGCCTCCGCCAGATCGTCGCGTCGAGGAATGCTCCAGGCCTCGAACACGAGCAACGGCTGCTTCTCGACGAGACGCTGCTCAGGGAGAGGGTGGCGATGAAGGATATGTTCAAGGTCATGGAGGATGCGCTCTTCAGCTGGGCTGCTGGGAGCAAGGATCAGACCATGGAGGGAGGCAACGGAGATACCTCCGACGAGGCCTTTATTCGGAGGTGGGGCGAGAAGTGGCTGAGAGTTTTCAGGAGGAAGATGGCTGTTGAGGAGGCGTTCTTGGTCGAAGTCGGCAATAAGACGGCGAATGAGAGTAATGGGGCTGATGCGGGGGAGATGGAGGTCGAGGTCGATGTATGAGGGGTTTGAGGCATTTCCTTATTTTCTCTTGGGGGCGGGGGGAGGGATGAGCGTTGCATTGTATACTAGGACAAATTTTCAGGCTGACCTGGCTGGTCGAGAATTTCTGCAACTTTCAGACGGGTCTGGGCAGGGATAAGATTTCTAAGCTCGAGGGCTTCCTGTTATATCATAGGGATACATAATAATACAAAGCTCAGGCTATCTGAACTACTCTACCCTGTATTGGCAATCAAAACCCAAGTCATCGGTGCAGCACATATAATATTTGAAGGGTTACTCTAAAGTGATATTACTAAACTAGTATAATAATCCAAAAACCTATTCCAAGCAATTTTGTTCTCTTTACAGCCTTGTAGCCTGAGACTCTTGTCTATCCTTCAACGGCGCACCTACTGCGCGAATGGGCCTACGTGGACTGGGTGCGAACACAGTCTGTCGACGTCTTATCACAAATAATCAACTAGGGGCCAGTTTGCGAGAAGCTAGCGCATGATTTTATCGTCCTCGAGTTTCTCCAGGGTCTTTTCATCAAACGATTTGAGAATTGAATCGTGAAGTGAGTCCTTCGCTTCCTCAGGGCCGACAATCTTCACAGCCCCTTCGTGTATCCTTCTAAGGGTATTGTTGTGAAGGTTTGACTTGACTGGCTCAGCTGGGGATCCGATGCCAGAGCTTGGAGTGACAATGCCACTCATGACAACTGGAATCTTCAAGTCTTCGGGCGAGGATGGGATGAGATGAGGTGGAAGATTGGGGATGTGGATGCGCCTGGCTTCATTCTGGTAACTAGCAGGGACGATCTAAAGCGCGAGTTAGCAATTGTTTGACTAAGAGGGGGTAGTTGGCTAACCTCAATAATCTCGTCGCGAGGAAAGCGAAGTTTGGGGATGGCCATTGCATCACAGGCCATGAGATATCCGTACAAGACTCGGAGGACGGATTCATGGGCAATGATAAGAAGATCACTCTTCTCGCGCTCTAGCTCCAGAATGATAGGTTCCATTCGAACAGCGACATCGTGGTACGACTAAAGGAGGTCAACAGGAGTTGATGAAGGAGGGGGTGCGAATCTTACCTCAGCACGCGGGTAACGGTGGTGGTATGGGTCAATCTCATGTTTTGCGACCTCTTCAGGATACTGTGCGCGAAGTGCCTCCTCTGGCATCTTCTCACAGACTCCTGGGTTTAGTTGGCTCAACTGAGGCCTCTGGGTGACTGTATATCCTCGATCCCTAAAGTAGTCAGCTGTCTCAACAGTTCTCCTCCGTGTCGAACTCCAGACGATCAGGGGCTTTAGATCGGTTTCAGATCCTCCAGACTTCAGATAGGCCTCATGATCCTTCTCTCTGTGCTTTAACAGAGTTTCTCCCATTATGTTTGAGTATTCTTTGCCTTCTGGGGACAGGTGTGCATCAGCCTTGAAGGAGTCTTCTTCTCGCGAGGTGCCTGCCCGAACAAAAAACGTCCTCTTGCTCTTGTTGTGCAAGTTCATTAGGTAAAATACAACTCTCATCGAGAGGTATCCGAAGTTCACATTGTTTGTTTCAATCCTCTGACCGGCATTAATTAACTTCACGAAGTTGAGCTCATTCTCAGCCATGGTCTGGAAGTCAGGAATTCTCGTGAGAATCCTTCTTAGATACTCCTTGGCAGCATCATTTGGGTCCCAGTTCGCAAACTTCTCCGAATTAGCACTCATAGATAATCGAATCGAAATTATACTTACGTCTGGAGAAGAGATCTTGACACTGCGAGCATTTTCTTCGAGTATCGACTCGTCTGTGACATATGATTCAAGAAATAGGGTCTAATTTGAGTTAGAATATTCGGCAATACGAGTGCCACAATCTATGGGCACATACCTGTACATCATGCTTTGCAAATTCTTTCGCCAGAGAACGTCGACCAGATGCCAGAGGGTTGACCGCGTCATAAATCGCAACCTGGCCATTTTCATGGTTGAGCCAGTTGTAGATGTCTCCACGGCATCTCTTGAGGATTCTCTGACGCAGAAGGACTGATTCCGGAGACGCACGTATGAAGAAGTAATCTTCTGGGAGCTCCTTGCCAGGCTCAAGAGTGGCACGGCGATAATCGCCCAAATGAAAGATTCTGGTCTTCACACCCAACCTATATACCGATTAACATGGAAATATTCATGGAACGTGGGTTTATCTCACCATCTCAAATATCTAGCCAAGGAAACAGAGATATGCCTGATAGGTTAGCGATAGTAACTGGGAATTGGTAGGGTGAGCGCTCACGTTTTCCCACGAGCAGGAGGCCCAACTAGCACAATGACAATTCTACCCGAGTGAAAGAGCCGGCCTGACATCGTGCTATAAAGCTGGGCCGGTGCCAATTCCGTTTTCTCAGTCTCATCTGGAAGATCATGGACTCCATCGATGAAAGTGCTTGACCTTCTCCGATATCTTGGAGAATTCGCAGCGATCTCTGCGGTGCTGTCATTTATGTCAGTAACTAGGTACACAGTGGCCCCTGCCATAACCAATGCCCATTATTTAGCCCACCCTAGCCATGAGAGAACAAAAGCAATTGCTTCATAATTCAGAATCGCGGCTCCTCCGCCAAAAGCAACCGCAATTTGGCAAAGGCCAAGATCCCAGCCGAATGATGTCAGGCTTGGCTTGGGCATCATGAGTGAAAATCTTTGACCAGAACCATGGCTAGGAAGAAAAAGATGAATATAGACAGCGTCGACGCGAAATACACAGTTAAGAATGAGGTTAATGAAATATTAAAAATAACTCACAGTAAGGTGTCCATGGTTACAGTGTACCTGGAGCCTTTGTCAGGCGCCAGATGACGACACTGGTCTCTAATAGAAAAGTAGGCCTCTTTAGAAGTCACGACCAAACCAAGCAAAGTTTGATGCAAGAATGATTCCCAAGCGGCAATTGAACAAGTCTATAAAGAGACGTTGGCGTGATTTATGCCCAGGAGAGCGACGACTTGGTTATTATAGAGCGTTATATTGCTCTTTGTTGGGTAACTACACGGCCATTAGTACTGAGAAAACAAATCGGTAGAAGGACTCACCAGACAAACCACACAAGCAATTTGAGGATAGGCTGTAGGCGTTTGTTTATAAATGAGGAACCGATGAGGTCAATGGGGTTACCTTTGCTATGGTCGAGCTATCAAATGCGATAAGATAGAGGCGATTAGCTCTTTAGTCAATGCACCACATTTTTGGTCCTGACCTTATTGGCCTTGGAGCCTCAGGCAACAATAGTCATCTCCTTGAGAAAAAGATATTGGCGACCTCAAGGCCGGAGCATATTACGACCACCCGCTTCTATCCAACGACCACCTCGGACCGCGCCCATCCACCCTCTCTCTTTTAATTTTCAGCCGTGCGATAATGTCTTCCATTGGGCTGGAGAAGGAGTCGCCTCTGGCGTTCCTCAAGAACAATGCCATCTCGAATGCCCTGTTAGATTCCTACCAGACCTTTTCCGCCAGGAGAGAGGCTCTGGGGCTATCGAACCCGGGTACGGTGGATAACATCGCGAAGGAGGTCCAGAGGGAGGTGTTCCTCACAAACTATACCTTCACCGGACTGCGTGCGGATCTCACGAAGGCGTTCAGCGTAGCGCCATTATTCCAAGTTTCCCATGCCTTCGCTATGGGATCCCAGGGGCTTCCTCCATACACATTTGCTGCCCTTTACGGCACAGGCAAGGTATGTTATTACGATAATTAGCATCTAGCTGTGATGATAGCAACTCGGGCGACACGATTGCTGACGATTTAATAGGTCTTCCTCCAGGGAAACGTTGACAACGAGGGACAACTGATGGCGCGTGCCAACTACCGCTGGAGCCCACAATTAACTACGAAGACAAACATCCAAATTGCACCTGGCCAGAGCCAGACAATGGCACAAATCGATAACGAGTACGTCGGCAGCGACTTCACAGCATCCGTCAAGACTGTCAACCCATCGATCATCGATGGTGGCCTTACCGGTATCTTCATCGCCAGCTACCTCCAATCCGTTACCCCGAGCCTCGCTCTCGGTCTCGAGGGTGTCTGGCAGCGCGCAGCCCTGAACCAGGGCCCAGAGACCGCGCTCTCATACTGCGCCAAGTACAAGGGCAGCGACTGGATCGCCTCTGCTCAGCTCCAGGCCCAGGGCGTCCTGCAGACATCGTACTGGAGGAGGTTGTCCGAGAAGGTCGAGGCCGGTGTTGACCTCAACCTGGCTCTCTCTGGCGGAAACCCCATGATGGGAGGACCAAGCAAGGAGGGTGTCACTACCGTTGGCGCGAAATACGCTTTCCACATGTCTACTTTCAGGGCACAAGTTGACTCGACCGGCAAGCTCAGCTGCCTGTGGGAGAAGCGCGTTGCACCACCAGTTCAGATCACCTTTGCCGCTGATATGGATCACTTCAAGGTTAGTTCATCCCCCCTGGCCCCTTTCATACTCCTTAAAGCATATACTAACTGCCTCATCCACAGCAACAAGCCAAGATCGGTCTCTCCGTCTCCATCGAGGCCAGCAACGAGGAGCTCCAGGAGCAGCAAGAGCTCTCCATGGGACAGCCAATGGCTCAGATCCCATTCTAAGCGCACCCCACTCCTCCCTCTCCGCACACCTCTCCTCGCCCATGTTCATCCAACACATCGACAACAACCAACTCTCCATTAGCGGCTCCCCCCAACCGCCTTCTCCACCTGTCTTATTATAAAAAAACTCTGCCGCCTCCGTCCACCTAGCATCATCTTGCAGGCGTCGCGCGCGCGCGAGTGCCATCATCACACATCATCCATTTCTTGTCTCTTAGTTTTCGGGGTAATCTGGGTTTGCATACGAATACGGGTGACGAACATTTTCACATCTCCTCATAGACTGACCACGGGTCCGCGCACGCTTCGGTTGTATACTAGCTTTTTACTTATATGGTGGTGGCCCCGCGCGCGCGTCTTGCCTTCTTGTTTTCTCTCTCTCTGTCGCCCTCTTTGTTCTTCTCGAGAGGGCTCGCGTTTTCATGGATGGGGTCGGGCGGCGAAGGGGGGTGCTGTGCGGCTTGTAGATAGATACTTGTACGAATAGCAACGAACATTGCCTCTGGACTTTTCTTTTTGCCCCTGCAGCGAGATCTGATGGTACCTGGAGGGCCCACAATCTTGTTTCAACATGGCCCTGCCTGCCTACCTGCCACCAATATCCTGTGATCGCCAAAGCATGCACGCCCCATCACCACCGTAGCATCCACCT
>JPJR01002558.1:0-17073 GCA_000750675.1 Pseudogymnoascus sp. VKM F-3808 | reverse complement strand
CCTCCCCCCTTCCTCCCCTCCCATCCTCAAATCCCTCGCCCCCTCTCCCTCTCTCCAACACCTCACCAAGAAATCATCTCCCACCGTCACCAGCTCCCCTCCCGCCGTCCACGTCAGCGCGCCCACCTCCCTATCGTGTCCGCGCACCAGAGGGGTTCCGTTCGTGTACATCGGTATATCATCCACCGCTCGGGCATCATTCTGTGCCTTCAGAGGAGGGGGCAGCTGCAGGTCTCCCCCGCCGACAGATTCGACATCACTGCTATCAACCGCCGCAGAACTGCCAGCAGCAGCGCCCTGGCCACGATGATACCTCTCATCAGTAGGAAACAAAATCGTGCACCCGTCACTACTTCCCACCGCCAACATCTCGCACTTCCCCTCCTTCGCCTCACGGAGCGCAGACTTGACGTAGAAAGACGTGACATGTAATTTCGGATGTCTGAACCCATAAAGCGGGCCTAACCCCTCCTCCTCCCTCGCCAGCGGGTGTCGTCGGGGCGCCGGATTTCCCCTCACCGACGCCAACTCCGGGGCGCGCCCGAGAATGAGATGGGCCATGGAGTAGGCGTACACTGTGTTATCTTTGCAGAGGGAGTACAGCCTACTCCCATCACCACTGATATTCAGCGAGCTGACGCCGAAGTGCCGCCACTGGCTGTGGCTGCGCGGGAGGGCCGTGCTGGATAGAGCGGCCGGGGCGCCGCGGCGAGGACGGTGCAGAGACCGGATATCCCACAGCTTGACGGTGGCGTTTGATTCAGACGCCGTGAGGAGGAGGTGTTCGTGCCCAGCTGGGAGGAACGAGAGCGCCGTGACAGAGACGTCTCCCGCGCGCCCGGGTATCTCGCCGCGAGTCGCGCCGTCGGCGGCGGACATGAGGGATGAAGGGAGAGAGCGAGCGGGGGCGCTGGTGGCGCGGTGGGCTTGGTAGATGCTGTTTATTGCGCGGCCGTATGTGAGGCTCGACGGCGCTGCGGGCTGCAGCGGCGCATCGTGCGGATCGAGCGGGATCTGGAGGCTTGCGACTGGGATTTCGGTGCCTGCGCAGCGGAGGTCCCAGATCTGTACGCTGCCATCGCGGCTGGATGTGGCGAGGACGCTGTTGTTTGCGGCGCCGGGTTGGAAGCGGACTTGTTTGAGGGAGGCGGTGTGGTTGCTGAGGACGGAGATGGTGGTTTGGGTAGCCATGTCGATGACGCGGGAGGTTTGGTCGCCAGAGGCGGTGGCGATGAGGGAGTCGTCTTGGGAGAAACACATGTCGATTATGGCGTTGGAGTGGGGGCGGAAGGAGACGTAGATGTCTTTGAAGGCAGGCTGGCTCTCTTTGGCGGATTCAAGGATCCGTATGCGGCCTTCCTCGTCGCCGACTGCCATTAGGGAGTTTGCTGATCGAGAGAATTAGAGGGTGGAACACGGGTAATGGGGGAGGGGACATACTGTTGCAGCTTGCTACACAAAAAGGTATGCAGCGGTCTGGGCCCTCAATGCTACTGCAGAAATGCGTATCTTCTGGCCGAGAATAGAAAGACGCCGTTTCATCTTGCCAGTCTAAACACAAAATTAGCTTTGCATTCAACATATAGAGCATTGAATTGCTTACCAGAAATAGGAGAACTAGTATCATGCCGGCGCGAGGTTATGGCACCATGCCTCGAGCGGAGTAAATTGCCTGCCACTCCTCGCGAACTTGAGCTTCGGATTGGCAATGCATAGCGCCCTGTAGTTGGCTCTTCACTAATTGTACACCTGGGAGTGCCGTAGCTGTAGTCGGGATGTGTGGATTGCTCGCAGATTGATCTTTCGGAGCCCTCAGTGGCGATGCTGGAGGGAAAGCCGTATTCCTGGCTCATGTCTCCACCATGGCTCATGAATGGGTCGTCGCAAGGTGAGCTTTTCTCTGACAACGTCGGCTCGGGTGTGTGTAAAAGTTTGCGCCTCTTCATATCCCGCGTAAATGAAATCGGGCTATTTTCTTGGTCTGCGATCGTGTTGAGTGGTCGGATAGGACTTGACTGCACCCCCCTTCGATTGTTCGCCGGTGTAGTGACATCAAAGAGAATCCTCCTCGAGGATCCAGCTGCACTAGGACCATGGGATCTCGGAGTAAAGAATCGAGTAAACTTTCGAGGCGTTATCGAAGTCATTCGCTTCTCTTTCGAGCTCTCTCCTGGAGGCGCCATTGTGCAGGATCTGCGTCTTTCGCTTTCTTGTAACGAACCGATTTCCTTTGTTTAGTGACGACTGGCGGTATATATTCTTCTTCGGTATGTTCGAGGACAAGGAGGGGCCGGGCTGGTGGTGGTGGAGGTTATTTCATACGTGAATCAATCAAAGACGTGCAAGGACCCCTAATTGCTAAGTGCTACGCGTCGAAGCTTCTAACGCGACCAGCTTTACGCGTAAAGTTTATCTTATCTTATCTTATCTTCCCCACATCCCGCCTGAAAAAGGTTGTCGGGTATATATTAATCCGCTCCGTAGAGGTTGGACATTTCGTTTTTTCTTCATTGCCCATGTACCTTTTGTTCGAGATTGTGATATCCCACCAAACCACCCTCCCGACGAACTCAACTGTACCTCTCACCCGACGGTAACAGATTGAATACGCCGCCATGGGTATCCAAAAGAAGCACGGCAAAGGTCGTTTGGATAAATGGTATAAGTTGGCAAAAGTAAGCCTTTCCATCCTCCATTGCCGCATGTGTACAGAGCTAACTATTATCGCAGGAGAAAGGTAATACCATTGCGAACCTATACGAGTTTGAGGCGGCAATATTTTCATTGCCGCCGTAAAACATTAATTGGCCTTTTTGCTAATCATCGATACGTTTAGGATACCGTGCTCGTGCTGCATTCAAGCTCATTCAGCTCAATAAGAAGTATGGCTTTCTCGAGAAGAGTAAAGTGTTGCTGGATCTTTGCGCTGCGCCTGGAGTAAGTCCTTACGTCTCACGTTAACCTGCGCATTTTTCTGACAGTCTATAGTCTTGGTCTCAAGTAGCAGCAGAGTGCATGCCGGTAAACAGTCTTATCGTCGGAGTTGATCTGTCGCCCATCAAAGCCATCCCTCGAGTCATTACATTCCAGGGTGATATTACGACTGATAAATGTCGCGCAACAATTCGATCCCACTTCAAGACATGGAAAGCAGACACAGTTCTGCACGATGGTGCGCCCAACGTTGGTACTGCCTGGGTACAGGATTCTTTCAACCAAGCAGAATTAGCTCTCCAATCCATGAAACTAGCCACTGAATTCCTCGTCGAGGGAGGAACATTCGTTACAAAGGTTTTCAGATCCAAGGACTACAACAGTTTACTGTGGGTTTTCAACCAATTGTTCACCAAGGTCGAAGCTACGAAGCCGCCATCGTCCCGTAACGTTTCCGCCGAAATTTTCGTTGTGTGTCAAGGTTTCAAGGCCCCAAAGCGGATTGATCCTAAGTTCTTGGACCCAAAACACGTCTTTGCTGAGCTGGCAGATCCTACGCCAAATAACGAAGCTAAGGTTTTCAACCCAGAGATCAAAAAGAGGAAGAGAGATGGTTACGAGGAGGGTAACTACACTCAGTTCAAGGAGGTCCCCGCTAGCGAATTCATTCAAACTACCGACCCAATTGCTATGCTCGGAAGTCTCAACAGGTTTAGTTTCGTCCAACCACCAAATGGCGACGTTGCTCTGGCAGCTCTAGACAAGATGCCAGAGACGACGGATGAGATTAGACAAGATTGTGAGGATCTCCGCGTTTTGGGCCGAAAGGAATTCCGAAATCTACTTAAGTGGCGTCTCAAGGTCCGCGAGAAGTTTGGGTTTGCTACGAAGAAGAGCATTGCTGCGGCAGCAGCAGCTAGCGAGGAAGTCGCCGAAGTGGAACCTATGGACGAGGAGCTGAAGATTCAAGAGGACCTCCAACAACTAAGTGAAAAGGAGAAGGCGAGGAGGAAGAGAGAGCGTCGTCGTGAGAATGAAAAGAAACAAAAGGAAATCATCAGGATGCAGCTGCACATGACTGCTCCAACTGAAATCGGTCTTGAACAGGCTGGCCCGAACGGAGAGGGTTCGATGTTTGCGCTGAAATCAATTGATAAGGCTGGTGCCGTGGACAAGATTTCAAAGGGGAAAATGGCGATTCTTACGGAGGCCGAGGCGAAGCAGGGAGGTGAAAATGGTGTTGTCCTTCTTGAGGGAGATGAGGAGGAGAGCGATGTGGAGCAAGATCAACTGGACCGCTACCTGGATTCGATGTACGACCAATACCAAGAACGAAAGTCGGAATCAGACGCGAAGTTTAGAGCGAAGAAGAACAGGAAGGAGTATGAAGACGGAGATTGGGAGGGGTTCTCTGCCGATAACGGTAGCGATGACGATAAATTAGAAAACGACAGCAGTGACGAATCCTCTGATGATGAAGGGGCGCCAGTTACAAAATCTCTTCTTACGGATCTCGACAACGAGGAGCAGAAACCCAATGCGCTCTCGAAAAGAGCTGCTCAATTTTTCGATCAAGATATCTTCAAAGACATTGGTGGGGCTGTGGATGATGAATCAGAGGCCGATGCCGACGAAGATGAGCACGAATTAGCCGCCGACTTGGACGATTTGGAGGATCTTGTTCAAAGCAAACAAGTTAAGAAGGTTAAGGCAGCTAAGGTCAAGGAGGCGCCCAAACCCCAACCAACATCGAATGGTTTCGAGGACTCAGATTCGGATGATAGTGGAGACGGATTCGAAGTGGTTAAGCGGGACTCCAGAGACGCACAATGGCAAGATCAGGGGCAGCCTCTTAAGAACGGCAAACTTGGTAAATATCTCAGTGCCGAATTAGAGTTCTATAAGCTAATATTACTAGATATTGACATTATCACTGCGGAAGCCATGACACTTGCCCAGCAGATCGCCTCTGGACAGAAGTCAAGCTACGATCTCATCGACGAGGGCTTCAACAAGTACGCCTTCAAGGACCGCGATGGCCTGCCAGAGTGGTTCTTGGACGACGAGGGCAAGCACGACAAGCCGCATCGCCCTATCTCTGCCGCAGGAGCCGCAGCCATCAAGGAGAAGCTGAGAGCCATGAACGCTCGACCTATTAAGAAGGTCCGCGAAGCAAAGGACAGAAAGAAGTTCCATGCTGCACAGCGCCTGGAGAAGCTTCGCAAGAAGTCTGCGCTGCTTAACGATGAGGAGGGTATGACTGAGAAGGAGAAGGCGTCTAGCATCACCAAGCTCATGAGCAATGCGGCGAAGAAGAAGCCAAGGGCCCCGGTGAAGGTTGTGGTTTCTGGTGGTGGCAGAGGAGGTATTGCTGGACGACCAAGAGGTGTGAAGGGTAAATACAAGATGGTGGATGCCAGGATGAAGAAGGATACTCGTGCGTTGAAGCGCGCGGCAAAGAGGAAGTAAAGTAGGCCGAAGTAGGTAGAGGACAGCATCTGGGTTGGTGTAATGGTCACATTGTTTTATACCGGTGGAGTCATGGGGCTATAAATTTCATGCCAGCAGAGATAGTTAAATTACAAAAGGGTCATTCATTCATACATGTTTCACTATCGTATCTTGTATTATGCTGTGAATACCATGTGTAGAACGTGGCTGGACTTGAACCATTTACTGACTCTGGTCCTCAGCACATGGTGGAACTACTCTTGATTTCGGTTTACAACAATGCAGCTCTCCATGCACAACCAGTGCTAAATCACTCGGTATCTCCAGGTGATATCCATGCCACACCTCCAGTGTACTTTGTCCAGTAAACTTCATTGCTCTATAGTTCTGTAACTGCAAACTACTCATCAAGTACAGTTCGAAATCTTGACTACATCCATTCCATTCGCGCCTCGCGGGGACCAGCTCCTGGCGCTACATCATAACCTCTTAAACACACTCTAAAGTTCCACATCCGGGGTATATCTCTTGCTACGCTGCTGGTGCCTCGTCGTCGTCCTTGTCATGACTCTCATGATTAATGAAAAGGAACGAAAGAACCATGACGACCGCGCCTGCCCAATACAATCCGCTTGAATACTGCGAGTTGAGAATCATCTGCCCAACCAACGATAGAGGGATAGTCAACGACAGTCCCACGGTTACGACCAGGGGGGTCGTCAGGAGCATCGCGTATGCCCACGTGTAGTCGCTCACGAAAGACGATATAGAATTTAACTGTTTCTGTTAGTTTGGATCTCCAACATTGCCGTTTCACGTATTGAAAAACAAACGCATCACGGCATGGGATGCCTGGGGCCACTTACCACAATAATAGTCCAGACCTTGCTCGTCGGGGGAAGTTCAAATGTCTCAACTCCGCTATAATGCAGGATAACAAATCCCGGCCAGAGTAAAAACAGGTTGAACAAGCCTACAAACCCAAAGAACAGTGGCATGTTCACACGATCCTCATTCTGTACTCGTTTCTTCATAATCACTGAGTACGCTCCGTACAGCACGGCCGAGCCAAAGGCAAGAATGTCTCCTGCTTGAAATATTAGGATCTTGATGCTACAGGGGTTGGGGACAGGTAAATCAGTATGTTCTTACCTATAGCGATCTGTCTCTGGGATTTATGTGGAAATGTGCCACGGTTGTCATCATTATTCCCCGACAAGTCAACCATGGATATCATTATGATACCAGCCAGGCACGCGAGGACACCAACAAGCTTTTTAATAGTGAACAGTTCCACCTTGAGCAGCGCACCGAATACAAGCGTCCATATGCTGCTAGTGGATGTGAGAATCGTCGAGCTCGCAACGCTCGTATACTCCAGACAGGCCGCGACGAAGTAGTTTGCGAGGAACCACAGGAAGCAGAATTCCAAGCTCAGCACTGCGGTCTCGCTAATGGAGAGCATGGCTGTTGCGTTCTGCGTCTCGCTCGCGTCTAGAATTGATGCGCCGGAGTCAGAGGTTCCCAAGGCATCGCCTTGTAGTAGCGGCGCCGAAGAGTGGGGATCAAGATCGAGGTTCCCGCCATCCTCGTTTATGTGCTGTTCATTGCGGTATTTAACTCTGCGAAGGTGACGGAAGAATGAGGCCGCCGATGTTTTTAATTCCCCGAATCCATGCTGGTGGATAACCCTCCAGAAAATGGGGATCAACGAAATGGCAAAAAAAGCCGTGTTGAAATATGTGACAAAGTATGGCTTTGAATATGTGTTATCCGCGAATATGTACTGGAGACAATTAGCGGGCGTAGCTTTTGAAGCTTCACTGAGTCACTCACACTGGCGAGGAAATTTGAGACGGTCCAAAGTATAACCGTTATCAGAAGCAAGGTAATACCCAGTGTTCGGCGAGCCACATTCTGCAGTCCTGTACTGGCCCTGAAGCCAGAAACCTTTGGGTTTGGTTCTTCGGGCAGCGAGCGCTGGGAGTGATCCTCTGACGCCCTGTCCTCTGATGCTCTGTCGCTGAAGTGTTCAGCTTCATATGTATCGACTGCGCCTGGCGAAGGCGCGGGCTGGTCCTGTGAGACCATGGCGGGCTAGCTGTGGATTTCCGGCGTATTGCGAAGGCTCGAATATCTCAGGGCCTTACTCTCATCAAGGCGAGCCAGGTTGTTCGATCCATAGGAGTTCGATGTCGGACTCGGTTTGGTGGGATATTGCTCCTCGAAGGGGAGTGCGGGCGCCGCCTATTATTTGGCTAGAGATGCCCGTATATGCAGTTCAATGTATCCTCATTCACACAACTCGGTGGCTGAAGTGATTTACGAGACAGTGGGCAGAGACATCATGGGTTGTGCGACAAGTTGTGCTCGCAATCTATGTTGGTGTCGTGAAGGCGACATCACTCGGCTAGGGTACTCTTGTCTTATCTGTGCATGGACCACGGCTGGGCTACCCTTCAAGGTGCATACTTTGATCACTTGCTGGAGCACCCTTATACTTTTGTACACAGGCCTATTCGCACCCGTAGGTTTCACACTGCCCGAGCATATGGAACATTAAAATCAATAGTACCTGACCACTACCCGCTGTCGATCCGATTCTATCACAATATATGCAAGGGGAGCAAAGTAACAGCGCAAGGAAGTGTAGCCTTGAGAATAAACGTTACCAGACACCAGAATGTAATATAACCAAGTATGCTGTTTACGAAGGCAGGAAGGACGATTTGATCATTGCTTGCGAAACAGTCTTGAAAATGACATGAAGAAATGGAACGCCTTCTGCGCCGCTTCAGCCAGTGATTCTATATACATGGCTGCGCTCTTTCCGAAATCAATTCCAAGCAGCAAACGGTGCTGGGAATCAATATACCAGCTATGTTTGAACCCACACGTAACAGGCGACTGGAAAATGCCCTTGTAGCCGACTCTGCAATTACCCAATATCTATAGCGCTTAACAACATCCGCCTCTCTCATTCTCCATTTGAATGTTGATCGGGTCTCCAAAATCACCGCTGAACTCCTCCGACTCCTCTTGTGCAAGAGCATTGCGAGCGATGACTGCAGTAGAGGTCAGCGGTTAGGTTACTATGCCATCATGGTTCCATGAGAGAATTTGGTCGCCGCTGCGCGATTGACAAGGGTTCCATGGGATTATAACATACCTTCGAAAGCCTGCTCGACGTTTATCGCCTCCTTTGCGCTAGTTTCGAAATATGGTATGCCACCCTTCGACTGGCAAAAGGTCATTGCGCGCTTTGATGAGATCTAGAGACACTGTTAGTTACCTCGTTGGCTCGATACCACTGTCTCTATTGGCTTACCATGCGCTTGTTCTCTTCCACATCTATCTTGTTACCAAGTACAACCTAGACCGCATCTTAGCTTAAGTTCCGAGGGATTTTGAAGAGTACTCACGAATGGGAAATTTTCCGGGTCCCGTGGAGAGGCCTGGATTAGGAACTCGTCGCGCCAGCTATCAAGGGTGTCGAAACTCTTCGAGTTATTAACATCGTAGACCAGAACACAGCAATCAGCTCCCCGGTAGAAAGCGACGCCCAATGATTGGAAACGCTCTTGGCCAGCAGTGTCCCATAACTGTAAATGTCAGCCGTGCGCTCACTGAACCTCGTTGTAGCAGGGTTTCCATACCTGCATCGTCACCAAGCGATCGTCCACCAGAACCTCCTTCGTCAAGAAGTCGGCGCCAATAGTTGCTTTGTAGCTCGCACTGAACTTTTTATTGACCTAACCCAACACCTATCAGTAACGATTCTTGCGTAGCATGATGTCCGGGCGAGCTCTGCCGGGGAGAGCGCTGCCAGATAGAGTGGCACGCACATATTGGTTCATCAAACTTGTCTTGCCTACACCACTGTCACCGAGGATGATAACCTAACGCACGAAAGCATTGTCAGATACAGTCGACACACACATCGTGGGAGATGGCTCGAGGCGCATACCTTCAAGAGGATCTTCTTTCTAGAAGCCATGGGAGCGGGTTGTGATGAACGAAAGAGTGGGCGGGGTTTGATCAGTTATCGAACTGACGTGCTCGAGTGTGAAATGTAAAGCACGGTAGATAGATAGTTTCGGTCCTTGACGTGTTGCTAAGCAAGTATAACAGAAGCAACAGTCGAAGAGTGTCTTGTGTTGTACCTTGGATCTATCCGACGTCGTGGGGAGAGCCTATGACCCCCAATTATGGGCAGTCTAAGCTTCGACCAATAAGCGAAGTTGGCTGCTTGCCTGCAGCCAGGCTGTGATCGGCCAGGCTGAGACCCTTGCGGTAATACTTCAGCCTTCCCCCCCACGAGCGTGACCTGACCTACATCCCTCTCAAATAGTACAGGCAATGCTACATCTCAGATGGTCCACTCCCACGAATGCTGAGAACGATGTCCTGGCGACAAGAATACCTAGAAAACCTTAGGCAGCGAGACGAGGTTGAAAAGGCAAACTATGATCTCATCGATGCCTGTGAGGCGCCGTGGTCCTCTTGACTTATCGCAGGGAAGCTAACAGTGGCTCAGATAGTAGGCTCGCTGATCAGACAGCTGCATTAGAGGCCAAGGTATCCGCAAACCCGTCTTCTCCAATACCTACCTCGCCGGGAAACGATACGCCTGGTTTAGCCAACCAGGACGAAGGGGCGCAAGTGAAGAGTGATCTAGCGGAAGCTCTCCGAGCAAAAGGGCAGCTACAGCGTCGTCTTAAGGTCACGGAAGAAACTTTGGAAGGTCTTAAAGTTAGAGCCAAGGCGGATTCCACTCTTATTAGGGATCTGTCTGCAGAGAGGGTGCAGCTTATCTTGAAGGTTAAAGATCGGGACGAAGAGTTACGCGGGAAGACTCAATTATTGGTGGTATTGTTCTCCACCCGGTCCTAGTTGAGTTGGAAGAATACTTACACGATATACAGCAAGTCCAGGATGAAAACATGTCTCTCGATTTACAACTTAACATGGCCGAACAGCAAACGGCTCGCTTGAAAAGGGAAAATAAAGACCTAATAGACCGCTGGATGGCTCGTATGGGCCAAGAAGCGGACGCAATGAATGAAGCCTCAAAAATCTAGAGAATAATGGTATTGATGCGCTTTACCATGCCTGTAAGGATATATGTCAATACCGCTCAAAATGCAACTTCCCGGCTGAACACATCCCCCGGACTCCAAACCTCTCTTAACGTTTCCATTAGTTATGAAAGGCCGCAGCCAAATCACAAACTAGTCTGCTCAACTGCGATCACCGTACGATTGTAACCTTGTACTGTCTTTGGTCGCGATGTAGTAATTTCCGCCTTCATCTTTCCAGCTGACACTCTTGGTAGAATATGCCTTCTTTGCAACATCTAAAATGTTGGAGGGGTCATTGTTGTTGTAGTTGCTGATCTTCCGATTTTCCGGCACGAAAGACTTCAATGAAACAATCTTACAGCCCTCTTTGAGGTCGAGAAATAGGTTGACCAGACTGACGTTTAACTCTGGTGTGAATACTTCGTTATTCACAAGGACAACGTCTGCTCTTTGGAGAGCCTCCCGTATGTCTTCATTGACCATGAAATCTCCACGCTCAAGTCTTGTCAACCCCGGCTGGAGGCCCCAGAGCCGACAACGTGCTTCGAACTCGGCCTTCTGAGCTTCGGCTATTGAACATGCATTTTCCATGATCTCACAACCCCAACTTTCGCAGCCGACCTGCAACGCAGCCTGGAGCACGACATTTGCAACACCCGAACCGAGATCTACAAACACTTGCTTGGAGGTTATCTTCGTCTCGGCAAGGATTTTGTACACGAGATTCGATTTAAGCTCTCCGTAAATCTCGTTGGTGCCGTTCTCGTACTTCCGAAGGAGATCAACCTTTGGAGAGACCGCTCGGTCATACGTCTGGGCCATGATTCTAACCACAAGGCTTTCAGAAACGCCATGCTTTTTATCAAGTATCGAGGCAATATCCTTTCCCAGTCGCAATGACTCTACTGCAGAGTTATAATCTTGAAGGGCGCTCTTAAAACCCTCCAACGAGCCCAGGTTTCTTGCACGTTCAAGCCGCCGGATAATACCAGTGTCTGGGTCCACGAATGGTTTTGCGTTTTCGTCATCAAGGAAGAAGTCTGTGAAATCTTTTATCACCCCCAGAATTTCCTCCACAGGGTCGAATGAATCTTTTTTGAACACTAGTTCGTATCTGTATTGTTGTCAGCAGCGGCGTTTCTGGTACGGAATATGAAGCCTACCTTTCAGCTATTGAGCTTCCAGGGTACTGAAGACCCACTGGAGCCTCTTCCAAATCTGTCCCCCCAAAAGCAGCCCGATAACCAAGTTTATAAGATGCGATATCGGCGGCATGAATTAACAGTGTAGAATCTATTTGCGAAAACTGCTTTCGTGACGGGAGAGATCGGGTTGGATCATCCAACTCCCCTGGCGTCAGCCTTTGTCTTTTATTGATTGGTGGCGACTCTTGGCTTTCATCTTCACTTGAATCGCTTTCTATCCTCTGGTACACTGGAGATCGTTTGCGACTGATGGATCTTTCGGGAAGGCTGAGTTTCGTCGAATAGCCGTCCTTTCGCGAACTTCTGCTTGCCTGTCCCGAAGATTTCGACCTGGGTAGACTCGACGCTAGGCGCGCTTCACTTTGTGAACGAGAGGGTGTCCTGCTTATGGTCCCTGGTGATGCTTTCACAGGAACGGTCTCTGTTCGAATCTTTTGCTTCGAGCTGGAGGGGTTTTTGTTCCAAAAAGACATATGATTAATGAGCGTGGCAAGTGGTCGCCTTCCAAAACAATAAATATCCAAGAAAGTGACTAGCACGAGAAGAATCAAAGCAATAAGATATTCAAGTGGTGGAATAAGCAGAATTGAGGGTCCGGACAAGGCTATGATGCGCTTCGGGGTTCGTTGAAGGGTCACATCGGTCGGAAATATTATTATCCGAAGCATGGGTTTGCCACCACCAGGCACTGGTGGTACTCTTACTCGCGTGCCCAAAAGTCTTAAGAAGGACTGTGCGTGTAGCTTAGAATTCAAACCCACATGATCTACTGCATTAGGTCCATTTGTGAGTTGACGGCTTATCAACTGTGGCGCTAGGCGATTGAGACTCCTTTACTTGAACGAACAATAGTTGCTGTTGACACTGTTGCTAAGGACTCCCTCACTTTGGGACCGCACGAGTATAAAGCGTACACGACGTATATTATATGTATTGTATTTGTTTCTCTATTGCTTGCCAACAAAGATAAGCCTCATCTCTAATTCCCTGCAGAATCCCTGGGTATTTTCTAAATGTAATATGTTGAACTCCAGACACCATCCACAACGCTATCCAGTAGTCATAGCTTTGACTTAATGACCTCAAGCCTATACTTGACATCCTTTAGTACCTTAGTTGTAGGCTTCCATTCCTCGAATTGCAATAGAAGTTCTTTAGCTTCCTGGTCAAGCTCCGTTTTGACAACATCCTCCTCTAGTAACCCTCTCATACTCCAAGGCAACTGGAAGGGGTTGGAGTTTCCATTTGCCGCACTTCTCTGGACCTTCAGGGCAACATTTTGATTGACTGATGTTGTTTCCAGCGCAAATTGGACACTCAAACTAAAAGGGTTATCAGCGACGTTGTTTTTGTATCAGATGAGAAGAAACATACTCATAAATGGCTTCTTCATCATACAGCCTTGAATGGCCTTCGCCACTATAAAGACTCCCAGCCAGTGGAGCAGAAAGCGCCTTGATCAGTTGATGATCTGATACTCCCAGGTTCCGCAGTTTCAAAGCGAAGCCTACCAGATTGGTGATGCTAGATACTGTTAGCTATGATGTATAAACGATGGTGGTAGGATCATACAAATCAGGAGCATGGATGCGACCATCTACAAAAACCGAACGGTAGATGTAGGGGTGATCCACTGGTGAGAATACAGCCGACTACACTGACTGTTAGCCGTAACCTGACGTATTTGGATTGTTTCATACCTCTAATGAGACAAGCTGATCATCGATGCTGCCGACATAAGTTACTCGCACCCCATACTTCATAGCAACACTGAGCGACTCATGGTAGCTCCGAGAAACTTCGCTATCTAGGTCTGCGAAGTCGAATAGTTCGGCAGCGCTCCCGCTGAATAGCCGCGACTTATAATCTGTGAATGGCCCAAGCGAAACACCAGCTATGAGTACCGGATTGGTTAGTTATCTAAATATCAAATTGTATAGACAGATCCTGTGTGGACGTACCCATGGCACAAACACCAATCTTTGCCGAGCTCACCACGCCGAGGTTTATCAACTTTGCGGTTAGCATCATTGCTACAGGGACCCCCTGACTGTGGCATGACACAAGGATGAAGTCGGCTTGCCGAACGTGTTCGACCCAATTCAGAAGAAGTTTCCATAGATGGTCAACACGCTCCGCAATTTTCCCTTCGCCTTCAAGCGCAATTTTCTCGATGTCGCATTGAAACCCATGCCTTTCAGCCCATCGTTCAATAGCCGAGGCTCCATGATTTGCGAATTTAATCGAAGTCCCCGTTGGTTGCCCAATCACTGTCCTCAAAAGAGCGGCTGGGAATAGTCCATGTATGCCGATAGCAATTGCTTTCTTGATCTTTGGAGGATCCTTGATTACAAAGAGATGGTTCGTTGGTGGTTGTTGACTTCGAAATAGCAGACGGGCGATTTGCTGTATGATTGATGGGCTCTCTGCTAACTGGTAGGTATTTCTGAAAGAAGGCAGTAATAGATTCGGAGCAAAGGACTTTGTAGAAGAGGCACTGTTAACTGCAGCCGTCTTAGATGGCATCTCTGCCTTTGATAACTTGGCTTGGTTGGGCGGCGTTCCCGGTCCTGCCTTAGTGTTTTCCGGTGCGTTAGAGAGAGCCGCTACAGGATGCTCTTGCGATGGTTCTCCAGTAACTGCAATCTCTCCTAGCTCCTTAGAATTGGTTGTTTGTCGAGTTGCACTTGGCACCTGTCTAGACCAGAAGGCCCAGCTAGAGCCGGTCGTCGTAGCATTGTTGCTTTGTTCGTTGTCTTTGCCCATATTTAAATCCGGCTTTACGGGTTCTTGTTGGCTGTTACTTTCTTCGGGCCGAGCAACTGTGCTGCTAGAGTTCGATACAGGCCATAACCCCTGCCAGCGACTGTTTGCCTCCGGTTGCCTCTGTTGGTCGGTCGGATCATTCTCTTGGCGATCAGATACAACGGTTGGACCCGATGGATCAAGCGACTTCGTTTTGTTGACACTGGGGGGTTGTTGAGGTGCATCCAGGCGTGGGACACTGTCCTCGGCTGTGGCCGAACCACGTTGGGGGCTATTTTGAACCTTTGTAGGCCGCAACCATTCTAGCCACCCAGTTGCTTTCTGTTCCTCTATGACGGCGTCCGATTCGAGTTTTACATTATCAAGCTCGGGCTCAACAACAGTATTTGTAGATTCTGATTGGTCCTCAGTAGGCTTTGCGGAATGGGGTATCGTTTCGGTCTTTGCAGTGCCATTATTCCCCATCGTGGTATTGTCGGTCGAGGATTTACCGGGGACGAGCTTAAGTGTCTCTTTGCTTTTCCCGGGGTCCATAGATGGTGGGCGAGAGGGAGAGGCTTTGGAGGGTTGTGCCTCCGCAGGGGTTCTTTGCTCGAACAGCGCTGCACCGGCAGCCCGAGAGTTGTTTCCAGATTTGCCGGCCATAATAGTCTCCTTTACGACCTGTATAGATGGATTCGACTTTATCCTTGGCCAGGACCCTCCGCCATACCAGCTGCGAGGTGGGACCTGCTTGGGTCAGTAACCAGCCTCGGCCTCAGGAACGGGTACAAACCTCTCCAGTAGTTGTCGTCACAGCACTTATATTCTTCGTCTCATCCGTATTGGGTTGAGTTAGAGACGCTTCCGTTGCCTTTGGGGCGTCTTGATGACTGGCCCGCGTACTTTCATCGTCGGAGTTTGACTGTCGTGGTTTCTGTGAGGCCATGAGGCCTTGAGGGTGTTTATCCACTCGGTATTATATGCGGCTTGCAATAAATATAAAATTATTTTCGCGGAGCTCAAGATTTAAGGCAAAGCTACTTGGATCTTCTCAAACCGTTGCACATCCATGAGTGCCGTTAACGTAGGTACCGCGCGTTAGTTGCTGGACAATGGGTAGTTTGACTGGTGCCTCGGAGCTTCGTCATAAGCCAACACCAAGGCACACGTTATGTGGTCCGTGTCGCGCGCGGGGCTAGTCAGATAACGAAGTCGGTGAAAAGCGGCAGAAACATAAATAATTCTTATTTTCTACTAACTTCCCGTTTCGAAGGAAGGCAAGCAGAAGAGTAAATTTGCTTACAGCAAATTACAAACACGACAATCATGGGGCCGATCAAAAGAAAGACAGGGCCCACGAATGATTCATTTGTTCGCTCAAAGAAGATCGGCGAAAATGATAACAGACCCCAAAAGAGGCTGCGACAGGAGGAAAGTGTAACCTCTGATACAACAAAGCCCAATGCCACTGTACCGACAACTGTGCAAGCTCCCAAAATCGCAAGAGCCAAAGAAGAAGAGGCTGCTTTCCCACGTGGAGGTGCAAGCGTCTTAACGCCCCTGGAGCACAAACAGATTAACATCGATGCGACCAGAGACGTTCTGTTTGAACATGAGACAGCATCGAGGGCGAAGGCCGATGGGGGTTCAGAAGCAACTGCTACCCATGGAGGGAAGAAGCGCAAGTCAAAAAGCAAAGGAACTAAGGACGAAAATTCGAAGGCAGATGAAGACAACATCAGGATTGAGGGTCTAAGTTACAAGGTTCGTACCTCTTGAAAGGCAAATGCAGTGTGAGCTAATGTAGAACAGCGCCTCGTTCCAGGGTCTTTGGTACTTGGGCAAGTCTCGAAAATAAATGTTCACGATATAGCTCTAGCACTGCCAAACAACCTAACAGGTTATGTCCCCTTGACATCGATATCTGGTAAGTTGACGGAGAGGGTGGAAAAGTTGGTAGCAGACGACGGAGCAAGCGACGACGATACTTCGATCATAGCAGATGATATTGATCTCAACGACCTATTCTCAATTGGCCAATACCTGCGAGCGTTCGTTGTTTCTACAAACGAGAGCAATGCCTCTGGCGCCGGGGATGTCGGCAAACGGCGCATTGAGCTCTCGCTTCTGCCCCAACAAGCCAACAACGGTATTACAACAAAAGAACTGGCCCCAAATAGCATGATAATGGCATCAGTGGTCAGTGTTGAAGATCATGGAATTATTATGGATATTGGGTTACAGAAATCTAGCATTGGAGGATTCATGTCTTCCAAAGAGATTGGGTATGCCGTCGAGATGGATGCGATACAGGAAGGTGCGGTTATGCTGTGCATGATCACAGGCCTCAGTTCCAATGGCAAAATTGTCAAGCTGTCAGCCGATATTCAGAAGATCGCCAATTCTAAGAAGCCGACATACTTGAGCGACGCGCCGACTGTGGATGCATTTTTACCTGGAACGGCGGTCGAATTCCTTCTTACGGATATTACGCCCAGGGGTGTGGCTGGCAAGGTCATGGGCAGCATCGATGTGACAGCCGACTTAATACACTCTGGACTCGGAAACGCAGGAAAGGACCTGGAGAAGAAATACAAGGTCGGCAGCAAAGTCAAGGCTAGAATCATCTGCACATTCCCGAATCTTGAACCCAG
>JPJR01002552.1:0-11007 GCA_000750675.1 Pseudogymnoascus sp. VKM F-3808 | reverse complement strand
GGGTGGAGGTAAGGGTTGGGACGGCTGGGGTGTCGGAGGCGATGGATTGGCGGAGGAGGAGGAGCGCGTCGTGCTGGGGAGCATCCGCGGAAGCCATCTTGGTGTTGTGCCGCGGATGGGGGGTTGGATTGGAGGTGGTGGGTGAGTTGGTTGAGTTGTCTTGGACTGGAAGCTCGATGGGCTTCAAGGTGAAGTTGGATAATACACGGTAGCCGCACTAAACCTAACCCGCATAATTAGTGCCTTAGGCCAAAGCTTGATATGAGAGCAACAGTAAAGTGAATCTGTTCTCACCTAACTCCAGGATTGTCGGGATTTAATAAAGTCGAGTATGTTGGTATAATAGTCAAATGTGCTGAGATGGGCCGAGTTGACAGATGTCAAGGTCATTTTAGGTTGTGGATGTTTTTTTTTATAATTCATTAGCCCAATAATATCAACTTGACAATTTATCATATCGACCCCAGAGTAACTCAATCGACGAGTGAATAACCTAATCTCATTTGCGTACTTAACTTGACCTACCAACTATATTTGGCACCAAGATGAATTGTTCTCGTCCTAAAGCTACGAATGGAAGCCATGAGTTTACGGTGAGGGCAAGAAGGAACGATCGCGACTGCCATATCATGTTATTTCCACTCTTGTTAGCGTTTCTCAATTCCTAAACACATCCTTTCATTATCTCCGAGAGCTCCCAATCGTCTTTCCAGTTGTAACCTTTATTCAACTTGTCTTTCTAGCTGTATAAATAATTCAATTATGGCGCGCCCCATTCCCGAGATAAAAATCACGGAAGTCACCTCAGATGGCTCCATTGATGTTGACAACGATGCGGATGATGAGTATTTTGATTCGCAAGAAGACAACTTATCTCTATCTCCACAAACCACGCGTACCACTATCACTCGTCAGATAACTATTGAAGAACAAGTGACACCTGGTCAGGCTACAGGCCAGGTTACTGGTCAGGTCACAGAGGGAGTCTATGCCTCCAAAGCAACCGGAGACAACAGGGGACGGCAACCTACCTCACAGAAAGTTAAATTTAAGCAAGCTACTGGCACCATTACAGGTCAACTGCCTCCTTCCAAAGATGCCAAAGATGCTAAACAGGTTAGAATTTCTGGCAAGTTCACAGAATTAATTGAGACTGAGGAGCTAGCGGGCCCTCATGAAAACGAAACAGAAAAGCCTGCCGAGCAAAGACCTGGACCAAGCACTGGAACTTCTACCCCTATAAGTAGCCGGTCAATCAGAAAGGCAATATCAGCGGTGCTAGACGGATCACCTTTTAAGAGCTCGCCATCGAATAATGAGATACCTCAGCCACCAAACCCACGGTCACAAACTGCTGCAGATCCTCCCCGACCTGCTATGGATGGTTATGAGTGGGTTTGGTTTCCTGCAGGATATTGGGCGGAGCGCGAAATATTTACACGGCCCACGAAACTAATCCGTCCTCCGAAATGGGTGCGGAGATCACTACAGGGTAGTGTTGGTAGCTCGTTTGGCGCTCCATTACCTTCAGCACCGCGTTCATTAAATGCCTCTGAAGTTTGGTTGAAACACCCAAAAGATTTGGAAGATGAGGCGGAAGAAGACAACGGGCCTGATGGACCACAACGAAGGAGAGCAAGCACTCCCCCAGGCAGAATAATGAGCCCCGATGGGGAGATCCCCACCCCTCCAAAGAATATCTTTCAAAAATTGCAGCAAATATCGCCCATTAGGAAGATATCAGGGCCTTTATCAAGAAAGGGAAAGGTACGGCGAGATTTGACTATCCTATTGGGATCCAACTCACTATTTTAGGAACGCGAAGAATTGAATCTTACACCGCCGCCAGTTGATCTGGAACGCCAGACAACGAACACACTCCGAGGGACATCGAGGTTCTTTTCGCAGTATATTGCTAATAAAAGGCGAGAGGCACAGGCCGATCAACCCAACCGCCCTATAACGCTGGATGGGCGGTCGCTAAGAATTCCTCGAAAACGCTTCGGTCTGGCCCCTTGGCACCAAAATGGCTCTGGTGATACCATACGGAGCACTACCAGCTCGATAAAAGACTTGTTATTTGGCAAGACTCCAGTTTCTACTCCTCGGTCAGATGCGCCAGTCGATGACGCCAAGCCCGATCAGTATTTTGGAGGTAAGATGCGCTCTGAGTTCTTGATAATCTACCTCTGGAAGATGGGGACTAAAGAAGCTGACACGCATAATAGTTGAGGTGCCTGGTTCGCGCGCTCTTGGTGAAGGACGGAATCCTTTTCAGGTATGGGTAACCTTTTGTCTCCCCTATCGTACATGAGGCATGCTAGGATTCATATTAGTTGAGCCTCTGGCTTCATTTAACCATGCTTGAAATATTTTTCTGATAAAATGCAGAGCTTTCAAGATAATAGCGCATCTGGGTCGGCGGAACAAAGCCCCATTGAAACCCCACTTTCTGGGCCCTCTGGTCCCTCGAGCCTATCTCAAGCAAATTCAGGGGGCAGCATGGTTCCTTTGACTTCGAAAACAGCCGCGGTCGGATACACTGGCGAACCTGTGTACCAAGGTGTGCCCAGCCAATCCGACCGGGAAAATTATGCAACTGAACTCACAGAGCACCTCGCGGGTAGCCCACTCTGTCCGTTGCACGATCGGTATATATTTCCCGGTAAAGGATATTGCCCATACCATTCGCCGGCATTTACCTATCATCCACCTTTCTGAAGGTAAAGGAGAGATGCTGTGAAAGATAGACGTGGGTAGAGTTACCATAATGAAAGATGGAGGGGGGGTAGAGAGAGATAGAATAATGGCATTGAAGGAGAGAGAGATAACAACTGAGGGAATTGGGAGACGGTAGACTATAGACATGGTTATAATCACTTCCTATCTGGTAACCTGTGCTGCGGTATAGCTACCCGTAGACGTACAAAGTGTGTGTATTCCCAATCCAACATGAGAAAGGGAACTCTTACAATAGGAAGGCGCATTATCAACTTCAAAGAAATGGGCAACCCGTAAAAGCTCCATTACCTACAGTGCATCCAACAGTGTCTCGCCCACCCAATCTGGCAGGCCCATCCCCCAGATGAAATCCCCAACTGAACGCCGACTTTGAAAATGGAAAATGGATTTGTTTCGAAATCATGAACATAATTTACACGCTGGCCGCTAAGACCCGACGGGGAAAACGCCCTGTTCGATTCATGCAGACATACAGCCCCTATGACTTGTTCTCTGCAGCTATCTTGGCCTCCATCTTTCTCCTCGCAGCCAATATCATTTCTTCCCTCCTCTGCTGCATCAACGACTGCCTCTCCGTCTTATTTTGGCTCCAGGCCTTCCCGCCAGGCGATCCTCCAGGCGATGCAGGCGACGCTTCCTTATCCTCGCTGTTGGCGGCGGCCAGCTTTGCGCCGAGGTTGTATCGCGCAATCAGGTCGGGTTGAGATGGCTTTGGCGTCTCTGCCCTTGTGCCTGCGCCGTTTTGCGAAGAAGACGATGCTGCAGCTGGTGGCATGGGCGGTCGGAAAGTCTGTGGCGGCTTTAAGGTGTTAGCTGTTGCGTCGGTGGCAATTTGGAGCAGAGGTCCGCGGGAATGGGGTAACTCACCTCTTCAAGCCCTCTGCCGCTTAATATCCGCTCCGTCGTCGCAGCAATGTTCCCCCCGTTCCGTTGCAAATCCCACATTATAGTTCTCCGCCCAACCTGCGGGAACATCTGCTGCACCCGTTCCACATCCGCCTCCCGCACTCTCACCCCGCCTCTACTCGAAGCTGATGGCTGGCCTGGAGATTGAGGGGAAGAGAAAAAAAAGTACCGCACGGCGAAGCCACCCAGGAGGATGATTAGGACCAGTTGCGGTAGGTTTATGGTTTGGTCGTCCGCCATATTTGCGGTGCTGACGACTTGGTGGGTAGATCTGGACCCTGGCGTGTGTCAGCGGTGGTGACGTTTGTGCGAGCCTCCGAGCTGGGCGTGCGGCATAAAGTTTCCCGTGAGCTACAGTGTCGTTTTGCGATCGCGGTGATGGGGGGTATGTCGGATAATGGTCAGAGAGATTTGGGCGTGGTTGGATAAGGCGTGGTCTATCATGCTGTCGATGGCGACTGGAGTCGCAATAAAGTTACCCGGCGCGGATTATTATGCGCCGATCTTGGATGCATTTCGTCATGTGCCTGGTACACCATACCAGCCATATGTGAGATACCGACTCCCAATCATTCACGACCTAATTGCCAAGAAATTTCCCTAGAAATAAGATCAAAGAGATGGACTCTACCAGTTAAATTTCTGGTGTCAATTCGCTGTTACATATGGACGGCTCCCCTTGGGATTTTTGGGTGGCACGAGATCAATTCCAATATTATGGTAACAGTGTGCAGCGGTTGAATTACTTCTTTATTAGGTGCGTTCTCTTGCTAACTATAATGCAATCAACCTTTCTATTATGAACAATCCGGGCGATTCCCAACTTTATCCAGGTCGTGTGGCGATGGTACAATCTATAACCGGTTGACTGTCGTCAATATATCTTGAGAAATCAAAGAAAGAATCTGATCACAGGGAGCGTGTAATGAGTCTACATGTTGTTACAGATGATTCTCTCAGCAGCGCATTCTTCTCAGGGTGGTTCTCAGGGGCCCCGACCTCCGTGTTGGAGCAAATCTTGTGACGTTGAAGGCTAAATCCGAAATTGAAGTGCATCCTCTAGAGTGCTGCGAGAGCGACGGCGGCAGCGACACCACCAACGGCCCATCCACAGCTGCCAGTAACCTGAGCCATCGCACCCGTAGATTCGGACGTCTCGACAGCCCCAGTATTGGTGCCAGTAGGTGTGCTGGTTGGCGCAGAAGTAACGCCTGACCCGGTGGTGGCAGGGGCGCTCGAACCGTCAGTGCCGGTAGGAGCGGGACCAGCGGAGGCACCATCGGCGCTGTAGACGGAGAGTGCCTTAGCGGCGTTGTAAATGGAGGCTACATCGGTAACAAGAGGTACGGAGCCCCAGGCGGTCTCAGCGGCTTTGCCAGTTTCAACAATTGTCTTCGTTTGCAGCGCGTCAGTCGCCTCAGGATCGTTCTCGAATGCCGAAGTGCCGGGCCCATCGTAATGAACTGTGCAGGCAGCACTGGTTTTGGCTTCGAGCTGGCAGTTCTGGACAACGGTGCTGTTCGGGAGACTTGTTAGTACAACCAACCAGCTAGTGCTACGGATGTTTCAACTCTTACAGCTCTTGCTCCCCAGCATAAGACTTCATCTCTATGGTTTTGGGCCCAATGGCATATATAACCGGCGTCATGAATACGCAGTTCTCCTCGTTGGCCGACTGGGTTGGGCAACCGAGAATATATGTAGTTGCGGTTGAATCCTATTGTCTTTGATTAGATGGCCCGATCGTCAAGAATAGTATTCCACTTACGGAGCCAAGGGACGAAGCAAGAAATTCATAATGCTCGCCGCCTGCGTCTCCAGCGCCGAACAGCTCGACAGACTCTGCCGAGGCGACAGCCACAGTGGCGGCAGCAAGTAAAAGTACGGAGGCACGCATGGTCGCGGTAGTCGAAGTGGTATTGGTATTAGTTTGGAATAACGAGTGAATGGCAGAGCAAGATGGATTCTTGTCAATGAATCTGTGAAGTGAACGAAAGAGCGTAACTTTTGGGGCGAAGAAGAAAAAGAGAGACAACCAGGCGGGCGGGACGGGTCGGTCGTATTATACGGATTATACGGATTATACGGAGTTATGGGGTTCCAGGCCTTTCTCCTTGTTTGGTAACTTTTCACTAGTTTAAGGATCACTAACCATGCGCCTCATCTCTTTTCGTCCAAGGGGTAGCTTAGTCACGTAACCTTATTAGGAATAGAACGGCAGTCGTCGTGTTGGGTCGTGCTGGACTTGTTGGTTGGTGATTTTAATTCCAATGTGAAGTTGATTGTTGATATGATTATATCTTAATTACTCGCTGTAGTCTCTTATCAAACCATGTTTTACCCTTTTGTCGATACTTGTACTTGTCAGGGTGCTGATCCCTCGGCCCTGACATGATGGCGTGGATGGACGGGTACAAGATCAGACTAAATTTACACCAACCCCACACAGTCCGTGCAGGTACTGTACCCCCTTGCTCCCTCCAATTAGGGTTACGCGTCGCAGCGCGACAATTAAGTTCCGCGTCTCCCTGTAGCAAGATCAAAGGTGCTTGTGCCAACCACTCAATGCTAATATTACCTGGTATGCTACTATTAGACTGATAACTTACGGGTTCTGTCATGCTGGAGTAACGGTTCAGCTACCATGGGTTCGCAAAAGCGCAGTCGCCCTTTGGAGCAGCAGGTCAACGATTCTTCGCCAATGCCAAGCTCTGCCAGACTGTCTGCGAAGAGACGGAAAGTGGGCGGCAGTGGCTCGTCGCCTTCAACGCCAAATACCGCGGATTCCGTGAAGAAGACACGGGGAAGAGCTCTCAAAGCCGTGGACCTGAAAGAGAACGAGCCGATAGACGATGAAGCACACCGGGAACCTTCCCCGACACAGCAGATCCTCGAAGATGAAGCTGCCGCTCAGTCGACGAGCCCAGCACCAACAGCCGAAAGTGCGCCAGAGGTTGCGCCGACATCTGAATCTGAACCAACAAGCCGCTCCGCAGGGCGTCAGAAGCGAAAACCGAGGCGGTACTCGACAGAAGTCGCGGAGACGGAAGTTCCTGAAAGGCTGGCGTTGGAACCGAAGAGCATCTTGACACCCAGCAAGAGAGGGCGGGGTAGGCCGCGGAAGAGTGTCGCCTTTGAACAAGCGACACCAGCGGAAGGCGAAGTGGATCTGGGGTTTAAAGATATTCCCATAGACCTGCCCCCTCCAGTTGAGGATGCTCCAGTTGAGGCCGCTCTAGCTGAGGCCGCTCCAGCTGAGTCCCCTTCAGTCGAGACTCCTTCAGTTGAGACCCAGACACCACAAAAGAGAGGCAGAGGCAGACCGCGAAAAATTCGCGACCCCCAAGAGCTCTCACAACCCAAAATAGTCGTCGCCGCAGACGCATCAGACGAACCTGCACCACCAAAAAGAGGGAGAGGGAGACCTCGAAAAGTCCACGACCCCGAAGAATTCTCCGAGAAAGCCACCAAATCACCAAAAGCCTACAACAAAATACCAATAATTATAGAACCGGATGAAGAGGAAGAGGAAGATGAAGAAGTTTGTGCTATATGTGAGAGTGGTGAATCTGAGGCTCCGAATGAGATCATGTTTTGCGACAATTGCGATCTTGCTGTACACCAAGATTGCTACAACGTTATCACGATCCCGGAAGGCGAATGGTTGTGCAGCGACTGCCAGCCAGAAGACCCACCTGTAGATACGACTGATGTTCAAGAGGCGGCTTCAGAAATAGCTTCTGAGTCAATTTTTGACATTGGCGGATCAGAGCCACCAGCTATACCAGGGTTGGAAGATCATCTAATAGCCATGCAACGGCTTTTACTAGACAAATTAACTGGGCGAACGAGGCTGAAGCTGCATGATCTGGACGATGAGTTTCAAAAGGTGCACCAAGTTGTTGAACAGACCGTTGTTTCAGGGGAAGGGAATTCCATGCTCGTCATAGGGGCGAGAGGGTCTGGAAAGACAACTGTGGGTATTTCTCATTCTTTAATAGTAACATAACTAACACTATCTCCAGCTCGTCGAAAAGGTCATATCAGATCTCTCTGCTGAGCATCGAGAAAACTTCCACGTCGTTAGACTTAATGGATTCACGCACACCGATGACAAGCTAGCTCTGCGGGACATCTGGCGGCAGCTAGGCCGCGAGATGGAAGTCGAAGAAGACCTTACTGCCAAGACCAACAATTACGCCGATACATTGACTTCATTGTTAGCTTTATTATCACACCCCACTGAGCTGTCAGAAGATCGCGCGAACCATATGGCAAAGTCGGTTGTTTTTATTCTGGATGAGTTTGATCTCTTTGCATCGCATCCGCGCCAGACTTTACTCTACAATCTCTTCGATATTGCCCAGGCGAGGAAAGCCCCCATCGCTGTCTTGGGCGTGACAACAAAAATCGACGTAGTGGAGACACTGGAAAAGAGAGTCAAAAGTAGATTCAGCCACCGATATGTGCACCTGCCACTCCCGCGAAGCCTTGCGGCATTCTGGGAGATATGTAAGGAAGGGCTTCAAGTGGATATGGATGAACTTGTTGAAGGTGGATTTGACCCCGGAGTGCCTGGACAGCAGGAGTTCCTCAAATATTGGGACACGATGATTAACGTAAGTTGTCTGTCCACTGTCTACCGTTTCGGCTTCTAATATCTCATCTAGACTTTATACAATGACGATGCACCGTACAAAGCGCATTTGCAAAGAATCTTCTACAAAAGCAAATCCGTCCCAGCCTTCTTCAGCACCTGCATCCTCCCTATCGCGAGCCTCACACCTCGTTCACTCCCACTTACCTCAGCCTCATTCCCCGCCCACTCCACGCTCTCACCCCCCGATTCGAAGCTCCACATCCTCCAGGGGCTCTCTGACCTCGACCTAGCGCTCCTCATATGCGCCGCGCGCCTCGACGTCGTGCTCGACACCGACACGTGCAATTTCGCCATGGCATACGACGAATACTCGACTCTGACAGCGAGGCAAAGGATCCAAGCCAGCAGCTCTGGTGTTGGAGCCCTCAGCGCCAGTTACAAGGTGTGGGGCCGCGAGGCGGCAATGGGGAGCTGGGAAACACTGGTTGACTACGAGCTGCTTGTTCCGGCTAGCATGGGAGCAGGGCCGATGGGTGGTCTGGGTGGAGGGGGTGTTGGGAGAGAAGGCAAGATGTGGAAGGTGGATGTTGGGTTGGAGGAAATCGCCGGCAGTGTGGGCGGGCTTACCAGTGTTATGACAAAGTGGTGTAAAGAGATTTGAGCATGTGCTGAATGGCTGTAGTGCCCGGCTTGACGATATAATGACACGATATAGGCGGTGCAGATAGTTGTGCTATAATTCGTACGCCTCGGCATAAATGTAATACAAACCTTATTCCCTGGCAATTTGTTTGACACAGAGTGCCGCCGACGCTAAGAGCTGCCAAATATAAACCTTGACGAGATCATTCAGGAACAAACAATTGGAAAGTGAGCGGTACTGTAACCGCGCAACTTACAAACCTCAATACAAAAATATCAATAACCGCTCACAATGTCTTGCCTCTGTATCCACAGTCTCATATATTCATCATCTAGGCGCCCCCAACCGGCGTCAACGGAACACAAAAGCTTCACTCTCGCCTGTGGACAAGTAGCGGGCCAGCATGGCAGGGACCCTGAAACGAAGCTTTGTCGCTTGGCGTCAAACACGCTACCCCGCAGAACGAACCGCAGCCGCTCATTTGCCCACAACAACGCCGTTTTGTTTCGAGTGCGGCGTTACCTCGCAGCTAAAAGAGGAAGGATTCGGAGCTCTGCAGATACGAGGTCTTCGGCTTTAATAAAGGTGACGATGGTACGGTGAGTTTGCGGTAGGTCCTCTCTTTCTGTCAACTTGTTTGTTTCGTCTGTTCTTTCTTTCTATTTTATTGTCACTGTGTTTTGGATAGTTGGGACGGGTTCCATAGAGACTTTCAAGATTCACGATGAGGGTCAACTTTCGTACTTGCGGGCTAGTCCTGCTCACTGTCGCTGCGGATGTTACAAGTGCGATCAAGGTCGACGTCCATGATATAGGTATGCAGCCAGCCGTTCCTTCTGTGACCAGCCGCTAACATGCGCACCAGACTCTATCAAGGCGGCAGCCAGCAAGGTTGCATTCGGCCTGGCGAAGTTCTACACGGGCAATATCACCAACACCCCCGAGACCATCGGCATTCTGGGGCGTCCGTACTACTGGTGGGAAGGCGGCGCAATGTGGGGAGCCTTCCTCGACTACTACCGCCTCACCGGCGACTCGTCATACAACGACATCGCGTACCAAGCCCTCGTGAGCCAAGTCGGGCCCAACCACGACTACATGGTGCCAATGTACTACAAAGAAGAAGGCAACGACGACCAAGCCTTCTGGGGCTTCGCCACCATGACCGCCGCGGAGCACGACTGGCGCGCCCCTCCCGCCGGCATCCCCAGCTGGCTGCAGCTGACCGAAAACCTGTGGAACACGCAAGCCGCGCGCTGGGACACCTTGCACTGCGGCGGCGGCCTGCGTTGGCAGATATTCGACTACAACAACGGGTACACGTACAAGAACACCGTCTCTAACGGTGCCTTCTTCCAGCTCTCGGCCCGCCTCGCGCGCTACACCGGCAACGCGACGTACGCCGAGTGGGCCGGAAAGGTGTGGGACTGGACGCGCGAGAGCGGTCTCATCGACGACCACTACAACGTCTATGACGGCGCGGGCATCGAGTCAAACTGCGTCGACATCAACCGCATGCAGTTCTCCTACTCCCCCGGCATCTACCTCTACGGCGCAGCAACCATGTACAACGCCACGGGCGGGAACTCGCTGTGGCGCGGCCGCACGCAGGGTCTCCTCGTCCGCACGAACGAGTGGTTCTTCACCCCTTTCCCCAACGCTACGGACATCATGTGGGAAGTGCCGTGCGAGGACATCCAGTCGTGCAACTATGACATGCTCTCCTTCAAAGCCTACCTCTCGCGCTTCATGTGGGCGACCTCCAAGCTCGCACCCTTCACCGCCCCCGCCATCGGACGGGTATTGCGCGCCTCAGCTGCAGGCGCAGCGGCGGCGTGCGATGGCTCAGAGACGGGGGAGCTGTGCGGGACGAAGTGGTATACGGGGACCAGCGATGGCGTGTTCGGGCCGGGACAGCAGATGGCGGCGCTGGAGGTGCTGCAAGGCTTGTTGACGGAGCACGTGGATGCGCCGCAGACGGCGAAGGGCGCGAAGCTGAAGACGAGCCTGGCGCCGAGTAAGGCGGTAGTGGGCGGCGAGGCGGTGGTGAAGAGTGAGACGCCAGTGCTGGAGGCGCCTGAGGCGCCGAGCGCGACGGGTGGCGTGGGGAGGAGGG
>JPJR01002551.1:0-12456 GCA_000750675.1 Pseudogymnoascus sp. VKM F-3808 | reverse complement strand
TCCCCAGCCTTCTTCATCCTCCTCGGCAGCGCCATCGTGCGATTCCCCGCCCCGCCCCAAGCCTGCGTCTTGGGACTAATCTCCATATCCGCCCATCCATACTGCGCCGCGCCCTCCTCATCCTCATCCGCAGACGACGAAGCCGAGAGACGGCGTTTATGTGTCGCAGTCGTGGAGTACGCACTCAGCGTCGAGCCCTGCGAGCTCATACCCGGGACGTCATCTTCATCCAGCACATCGTCCTCGTCATCCATGTACTCCTCCCCCCCAGCCTGTGGTGCCTGGACCGCCAATCCGCCAACCTTCATTATCCCGCAAAACGGCGTGAGTTCCCTCGCCGCAGCAGCTTGCTTCGCGCGGCGGCGCTGCTGTGCCTGTTGCTGCTGCTGGGGCTTTGTGGGAGGTGGTGCCTGGTCGGAGAACAGTGCGAAGGAGCTGTAGGAGCCGGTCTTGTAGCCTTCGGGTACGGATTTGCGGACTCGCATTCCGACGTTGAGGAGGCTGGATTGGACTGTTGCTGGGAGGACGGGAGGCGCGGAGGTGTTGCGGACTATGGTTTGGGAGGGGGCGGCGCCAGAGGGGGAGGGGAAGTATGATGTTATCGAGGATTGGTGGTGTTGGCTGTGTGTGCCGGCGTAAGGCCGCTTTGCCTGGTGGGGTGAAGTTGGCATTGTTTATCTGTTGTTTGGTGAAGTTTTCTGGCGGAAAAGACTGGTGGTGTGAGGATGGGTGTATTTGCGGATTGAGATGAAGATTACTTCATGTGCTGGCTCGATTGTTTTGGAGTGGAGAGGTTGAGAAGGATGACGATGCGGGGTTGGCGCTGGAGTTCAGGTGAAACCGGGCGGGTGAAAGATGGCTGGTTTGGGGCACGATTAAATTTGGCGACAACGCGGTTGATAAGGGGATGGATTATGGGCACGTGAGCGGGAACGCAAGATTTGCCTGCGGCACGTTGCAGGCAAGCTACAGGCAAGTTACAGTGTTAGCCGCATGGTTTACAGGCATATGTTTGATGGAAAATGTAATTTGAAGGTTGAAATAACAGTTGCCGCGATTTTCGGCATTCGATAGATGGTCACAATCACAGATTGCCACGCTTCGTGGCATTCGCACACAGCACCACTGCAGAATTCACCAGGCCTACTGGCATTCAAAGCACGACCTGAGTCAAAGCAATTTCATTACTCCAGCACAGTTACTCAGAACCGTATGCTACCAGCACAGTTATTCATTCATAACCATAAGCTACCAGCTATCCAGAACCATAAGCTACCAGCCTAGGCTCCAAGAATACAGCAGATAGGCGTTGTGCATCCATCCCAATCCCAAGTTTCCACCCTTACATCGCCCACTGTTGCTGTTGCCCATCTTTGGGGAGGTTTTCGCCGGTAGTGTGCTGGTGCGAGTCGAAGAAGTAGCGAGGCGTCAAGTCTACTTGCGGCGGAAAGAGCAGCCCTCGGTGAGCCTGGCCTTTCCTCCAGTGGGCTGGCAGAGAACGGTCGAGCAGCCGGCGCAGATGACAACGGTTTGTGCGTGGGAGAAGACGGTGGTGATCGTGAAGCAGCCGGGGCACTTGACGTCCATGAAGAAGGATCTCGGCGCTGGGACGAGGTTCTGCAATCGATGAGGTTAGTTGTGTGTCCAGTTTCCAGTTTTTGGCGGGCGTGTTTAGAGTCGGCATACCTTCAGCTTGTGCTTGCGCGCTTCGGCAGACGCCGAAGGGTTGAGGAGATCAACAGCGAGGACCATTTTGCCTGATCAGTGTTGGTGATTTTGGCGTGTTGGCGGTGATTGATGGCTCGTTGATGTTGCCGGTGTTGTGGTATAGTGGAAAGTTTGGAAAATGCTTGTGGGATATTTTGGAGCTAGTGGGTTAAGCGAAGGCCGCCGGGGACTGGCCTGTTGGCGGTTGCGGAGAAAAGTTTGGTGGCGACGGCTGATATAAGCGCGACAAAATACCATTTCTGGTGATGGCAAAATGAATTAAAAGGATAAATTAATGGTAAATTCGAAGAATTATATATGTATTTTACGATATGACGACGGGTTTCTCTTTTGGGGATGTTCGTGGCGGCTTTTCTGTGACTCTACAGCGGCACAGCGGCTCTGACTCGATATACCTTCCTTTTGCCTCTACCAACTTCTCTGACTCTACAGCCTCGGAGGAGACTCTCGCCTCCTGGCGCCTATTGCCATGCTTGTGAGTGGCGTTTCGTGATTTTTTGAATTATATGGAGCGAAAATGATAGCTCGAAAAGGACAGCTAAACCCGTGATCTCGGCATCTATGATCAGGGTTAGACAAAAAATCAAGACAGTGATCCAGACCAAAACATAGCATAGATAATCTAAAATCCAGTCAAAATTACTTTCAACTATAGTAATATCACTTTGTAGCCATGTAAAATTCATTCATAAATATTATATCCAGTTCTATATTTGTGAGGTTCCTTTCGACTGCTACCCCGCCAGGCTCCTAACGGCCCGCTGATTGACCGACTCCCCGCCACAACTGTGTGCGACAGGCAACAGAAAACCACCACATAATAAACCCCAAAAATGGCGGCCCCCATGGAAGAGAGAGTCAATGTTCCCATAGACGACCCCAATGCAGACACGGAATGGTAAAGCTCTCTTTTGACCCTTTCAAAGCTCGTTTTAACACATATATCCAGGAACGATATCCTGCGGAAACATGGCGTCATACCGGAAAAGCCCCCGTCTCCAACGCCCATGATTGAGGAGGCCATTCTCGAGGGACGACGACTTGCACATGAGAATCGTCTTGAGGGGAAGGATCTGGATGAGCTGGATGAGCTGGAGGATGATGAGGATGATGCGTTTTTGGAGAAATACCGGATGCAGAGGGTGATGGAGATGAACGCACTCGCACAAAAGGCCAAGCACGGCACTGTTTACCCCTTATCGAAGCCCGACTATTCGAGAGAAGTGACGGAGGCGTCGAAGAACGAGGTCGTGCTGGTGAACCTTACATCTGGCATGGGAACAAACGTGGAGAGTAGGGTTTTGACGGAGCTGTGGAGGGACGCAGCGAGGGAGTTTGGAGAGATCAAATTCTGCGAGATGAAGGGGGATCAAGCTATCGAAGGATACCCCGATAGAAATTGCCCGACGATCCTGGTTTACAAGGACGGAGACATGGTGAAGCAGATTGTTACGTTGGTCTTGCTGAATGGAGTGCGGACAAACATCAGGGATATTGATAGCTTGCTCATCGAGGTCGGTGCGGTCAAGAATAACGATATAAGGATAATGAAGCGGAATAGAGAGGCGGAGGAGCAGGATGAAGCTCCGAAACGCTCGGGACTGCGTGGCAATACTCGTACAGCGAACGAGGAGGACGATGAGGACTGGGATTGATGCTCATGATACCAGCGGGAGATGGGGAACTTGGTCGGTTTAACTAAGTCTATAAGAGCCGGGCTACAATGCAGAGTATCGCACCCTGCAGTTTACTTGGGATTCATGGAGGACTGGGAGATTATAGATATGTCTGTCAGATCGATAGCTCCGATCCATGCTCAAAGCTTGATAACCAAATAGACCTTGTTACCAGTACCTTTCAAGCAGAAGATGCACCTATTTAACTGTCAGTGAGAAACCCGTGTACAATATGTCGAGCGAAGAGAAAGCAAGTAATTTATTTCCCACTCTTTCCCAATACGGCAATGTCTGAACGAGACCCGAGGCTGAAAGACAAGGCTGAGCGGCGGGGCACATCAGGGTCCAAAGCACAGACGCGTGTCTCACGCGACGTGATTACAAGCGATAACATTCTCATTTCCCCCCTCTCTCACGCCACCACTTTACAAACCTATTATGTTCTAAAACCCCCAATCCCTCGCAATGGCCGACGAGCCTTCACTGCCCTCCCTTCCCGCGGGCGTAGTCCCCAGCTTCTCCCGTCCTGGAAAGCGCGCTCGCCTCAGCTTTGCGTCTGCGCCGGCATCAAGCGATCCCCCGCTCTTTTCGAGCGATGATGATCCCAGTGCGGAGAATTACTCGGATCCGAAGAGGAGGCAGAAGATGAGGTATCGAGGGCCCTGGTATAAGCAGGAGCCTGATAATTCTTCCCACCAGCAACAGGGGGAGCGGAAGGGGAAGAGGACGCTGGAGAGGCAGTTTGATAGTGGTGTTTGGTTGGGGAGTGATAGTGCGGATGAGGATGCGGATTGTGATTTTGGGAAGGGCGGGGAGGTGCCGTCGTTTTTGGGGAACTCGGCGTTGATTAGGGGGTTGCCCATGGCGGTGCGGCCGTCGCCTCTGAGGAGTCGGGTTATTATACCTTCGTCGGAGCATCCGACTTTTGAAGATCTGGCTCGTCTTGAGATCCAACAGTGCTTGGAGGATGGCAAGGAGCATGTGGATCTCTCGTATGTCACCCCTCCATTTAAGACGCTCTATCTACATACTGACTGAGATACTCTAGTGGAAGAGGCCTGGAAGTTCTCTCAAATGCGGCAATCAGACCACTCGCCTCATTCTCGTCCGTTCCAACTCTAACCCAAGGAACCTACCAAACTCTCCTCCCAAGACTGAGAATCTTCCTGGCTAGAAATGAACTCAAGCGATTGCCCGGGGAAATCTGCAACCTTGAGAACTTGAGCGTCTTGAGCGTGCGCAGCAACGAGTTGGAGGAGCTCCCCGCGGCGATCAGCCGATTACGCCGCCTCACTGAACTCAACGCTGCGAACAACGCCCTGCGCTGGCTTCCGTTTGAACTGCTAGAATTACTGTCCTGCCCGAGCAGGATAAGAATCCTCCACCTCCATCCAAACCCATTCATCGAACCCTCAGAATCCGAAGGCGGCATCGTGCCCGCGCCACCCGTGGAAGCTGTCAACGATGGTCGGACATGGGGCTCCAAAACATGCGATAACCCAGAGCACGACCACGCCAGACACTCGGGCTGGAGACGGAGATTCAAGTGTCGCTCCCAAGTCGAATTCTTCGACAGCTACGGCACTCCCGTCAAAGGACCTCAGGCCCTCTCGGCCCGGCCCGTCTCCAAAACGCCATCGTTGCTAGAACTATGCGTCAAGACCTGGGCTGACACACCGAACATGCCTAATCTGGCTGAATACACGAGTAGACCCTACCCAGAGAAGCTGCAGCATCTGCTCGACCATTCGAGGCGCCTGAAAGAGGCAGAGGCGCCGGGGAGGGAGTGTACGATTTGTAAGAGGACGTTTGTGATTCCGAGGACACAGTGGATCGAGTGGTGGCAGATTGAACAGTCGCCGTCGGGACCAGTGGCGTCGGAGGGGTTGGTGAGACCGAGGGATGTTATAGAGAGCCAGGTGCCGTTTATAAGGAGGGGGTGTAGTTGGGGGTGTGTTCCTGCCGCGGGGGATGGAGAGGCACAGGTGGTGTTGAATTGATACACTACATACTAGTAATATATGCACATAATATATATATCTATAAACTCTATTTCCTGGGGAACTGGGTTGTTGATTATAGGCCCTAATGATCGAGCAGTTGTCTATGGTTACTCTGGACGCTGGCTGTTACGTCCAGTCCGCCTTGAGAGTTTTGGGCGACACGAGTACTACAAATGTTATATGTCCGCGGAACCCCTCACCCAACTCCGTCGCCGGCTGAAGATTATCAGCGTCACAATCTCAGCGATTCCATCATATCTACACACAATCATCATGACGAGCTATCATTCTGACATTCTCTTCCATGGGGTGATCAAAAAAGTTAACGCCCAGGCTGCCCGTATGATCGTTTACGCCCAGCCAATGAGATCGCGCACCCGGGATGTGACGAGTTCGTCCAACTCCTATTCACGATTAGGCGTGCATAAGCACCCAAGTTAAGCTGCATATTTATTGGTAGGGGGGTGGGATTGGGAGGAGGGAAAGCCACAAGCACTTTTTTGGCGGAGTTTGGAAATTTACAGGCTGGTGCTACGGGATGTTCTTCATGGTTTTCTTCATGGATGACGACGAGCCTTTGGGTCTGAAGAACTGTACTGTACTGTACTGTACTCTGCACCCGTACAGCGTACAACGTGAGCTTGCATATCCTCGGATACTGTCCTACATCCCCTACCCGGTTATTCGGACCTGTCAGACTCTTACGCCTCCTGGTGCAAAGTAGCGGAGCACGGCGCTGCATCCTCTTTGAAAGTGGAAATGGTGGCGCTTCCACCAGCAGACGCAGGCACGTCGGGAGTTGCGACGATGCAGCACGTTATTGGCCGGGCGGTCGACTGGTGTGATGGGAAAAGGCTCGTCGTGCATGAAGTGTGGAGAGGGACGGCGAAGGATTGCCCCCTATCGCTGGAATCGTATACGGTATGGCGGGGCTTATAGGGGTCGCTGGCGTCGGTGGGATGGCTGGCTTTAGCAGTGATGGGCGCTGTGATTATCACTCACTTGGGGATTGTAGGGGAGTGACCTTTTGGCATTTGCGCGCGAAAAAGTTGGGGCCGGGAATAAATATAGTGGAGGTTTGCAGAGGAGGGTATACGCTGGGTACATATACGGCTGTACGAAGGAATGAAATTGGGAAGGGGGAAATAAGAGAAGTTTCTTGCTTGTTGTTTTTGAGGCTTCATACAAGTCTGTGCGTGAATGGCGATCTACGCCCGTTGAGATTACCATACCGTGGTTCACGCCCACGCTTCACGGATTTACGCACACCCACGCTGTAAGTACTATGGTAAAATCCCTACAATTTTTTGAAGAGCAACAGACCCTCTCAGTGCATGCAGAAAGATGAGATGAACGAGGCCAGATAGGAGGCCATGTAACGAAATAGAGGAATGACAAGAGGGATTATATTGCGACGGATGGGCTACACTAGACGCAAACGGGTTGTGTTACGGGCCGTCGCCCTTGTTCCTTCTTCCTTGAACTTGGACTTGACCCTTTTCCTGATAGCGTTTCAGAAAGCTGGGGGAGAGAAAGGCCCCAATAATAAATGTTAACGACACGAGCCAGCAGTAGAGTACCAGCAGTACCAGCAGCTCAGGGGTTACAATAAATGTATACTGAGTACTTGATAGAAAAAAAGGACAAATTTATTGCAGAATCATAGAAAGAAGTGCTGGTTTATTTGTTAATTGATGACTCGTAATGTCTATCAATCACTCACCCTTCAAATTCTATCGCATCTTTGAATACATAGTCTCCCAATTTCCTAGGGTTGTTGGGGTTGTTGTAAAAGTGTTTCTCGTGATCGACTCCTTGGAAAGGTAATTATAACTTGGCGAGTTACCGGCCACCCTTGGACCTTACCATACCATAGTACCATATCCATTCGGACCCGTCACCCTCACCTTTACCCTTTTACGAACTTCCGCCATCTTTCTCCCCAGCCTCCCGACGACGGCCCCGTTTTGTTAGAGACATCAACTGCCAGTCTGTGGGGGAACATTTCGAGACATCACTTCACCTAATCACTTGCAGATCGCCTACCGACCATCGTTACGCCTCCCACGCGTGCGCGCGCACTCTAATTCCAGGACCCCGTGCCAATTCCCAGCCATCTTCACACCCCCCAACCCTCGACATTTTTCGCGATTCCACGTCCACCAACCACGACCCCATCGCAAACACACAAACTCCGAATAATACCGACATACATCACCACTACATCACGATCGAGAATACTGCATATCCCTTTTCGGCGCATTGGCATAGATTACGCAGTCGTCCGCCCGGGCGCGGCACCACCAAGTAATACGATAAGCGACCGCTCGCTCGCCCACGACGACCACGACGAATAATGGCTTTCCTCTTCAAGAGCAAGAAGAACCAGGAGAAGGCCGCAGCGGCGACGAAGGGCGATCAGACGGGCTCGGTCGCGGGAGCAAAAGGGCACGGCAATGGGCAAGGGTCGAAAGACGAGAAGGATGGGCTGACCCTGAGCCAAACCCCGACGCCGACGGGTAGCGTGAATAACTCGATTAATTCATTTCATGGCAATGCGCCTAGTCCGGACCTTAAGGGGCCGGTGAGGAGAGGAACAGGTGGCTTGGAACAGTCGTCGGATTTGCCGGTGAGTTTTTCTTTTGGGGTAAGATGTCGCATTGGAGGTGCGGTGCTGACTTGGATATAGCTGCGAAATGCAACGGCGCCGGCTGTACAGCCTGTAAATTCTTCGCCGAATACTGCGTTATACCCGTGGTCGTATCGAAAGCTGACCTTTACATCGTCGCATCCGAGTCCCTTCCCCCGATATGGCGCAGCAGTTAACTCGGTGTCCTCGAAGGACGGTGATATTTATATAATGGGAGGTTTGATCAACAGCTCGACTGTTAAGGGAGATTTATGGTTGGTAGAAGGTGGAGGAGGAAATATGGCCTGCTACCCGCTGGCAACTACCGCAGAAGGACCTGGGCCAAGAGTTGGCCATGCGAGTTTGCTGGTGGGAAATGCTTTCATTGTCTACGGTGGTGATACCAAGATGGACGACAGCGATGTGCTGGATGAGACGCTATACCTCTTGAATACTTGTAGGTTTCAAACGTTCCCCAGTCACGCCTCTTACTCATGAAATATAGCTACACGTCAATGGTCAAGAGCTGTACCTGCAGGGCCAAGGCCCGCGGGAAGATACGGACATTCCCTGAACATCGTCGGCTCAAAAATATACGTATTTGGTGGGCAAGTAGAGGGTTACTTCATGAATGACCTGGTTGCATTCGATCTTAACCTACTTCAAGTACCGACCAACCGCTGGGAGATGCTGATCCAGAACGATGAGATGGCGACTGATGGAAGCATCCCGCCTCCACGTACTAACCACTCCATTGTCACATGGAACGAATGCCTTTATCTGTAAGTTATCAGAACCTCTCCATATATATTACAATACTAATTGCTCCCAGGTTCGGTGGCACCAACGGGTTCCAGTGGTTCAACGACGTCTGGTGCTACGATCCAGTACCAAACGCATGGACTCAGTTGGACTGCATAGGATACATCCCAGCGCCTAGAGAAGGACATGCAGCGACCATAGTAGATGATGTCATGTACGTCTTTGGTGGACGCACTGAAGAAGGCGCAGACCTTGGAGACTTGGCGGCCTTCAGAATCTCAAGTCGTCGTTGGTATACATTCCAGAACATGGGTCCGTCACCGTCAGCCCGATCCGGCCACAGCATGACGGCGTATGGGAAGCAGGTTGTTGTCCTCGGAGGAGAGCCCAGTACCGCATCGCGAGATGCTGCTGATTTATCTGTGGTTTTCCTGCTAGATACTTCCAAGATCCGATACCCTAACGACCAAATGATCCAGCAGACCCCGGCTGGGGAGCAGGTGGCTGGCCGCAGGCAGAGCGACGCAGATAGAAGGCTTATGGGCTCGCGCGGGCCAATGGATGGTCCGCCTGATATGAAGAGACTCAATGGCGCACCGGCACGTACAAGCGTTATGGGACAGCAGAATATGTATAATGGCCGGCCAAATGGGCCACCTGGAGTTGACGGAATGGATATGGACAGGGGTAGCCCGGGCCCGGGTCAACAACCTCTGCAAGGCCTAGGCATTGGCTCAAAGTTACCTCGTGCATCGTTGATGCAGGCACCGGCTGGACCACCGCCCCAGGGAATGGCCCCTAGTAGGCCCAACGGCGCACCGCAACAAGGGAACCCATTCCGTGGCAAGCCACCGCCGCAAAGCAGGGGCTTTGGTCCTGGTATCGACACTTCGATGCGAAGCCAATCGCAGGAGCGCAACGGACCAGGAAGTAGAGGGTTGTCTCTGTCTCCTCGCGATAGTCCTACCAGCAACGGGCCGCGTGGACCACCAATTGTCGCACCGATTGTTGCGAAGCAGGAGGTTGTTAAGCAGGAGATTGCTGAGGCGCCGCAGACAAGCATGCAGCAGGCGTCTGTTGAGCTACCTACCGCTGCGCGATCTGGATCGAAGTCTCGTCGTCCGCAGGGCTCGTTAGAGAGTATCAATGAGAGGACGTTGAAGAGTGTCACCAACCGATCAGGTTCTCCGCCACCCCCTTCGAGGCAAGGAAGCGGCGCGACAAAAAACAAATCGGCAAGGAACTCTCAAACCGTATCTCTGCTCAATGAGCTCGATAACCTTAGGAACCGCAATGCCTGGATGGCTTCGGAGCTCGAGCTCGCAAGAAAGTCTGGGTACACTCCAGGTGGCACTCCAAGCTCTATCCTCGACAACAGGATCTCGACGTCCTTTTCTGATGCCGAAAGGCCACTTATCGAGGCTCTGATCGCCATGCGCTCTGAGCTAAACACTGTGCAAGGATCTATCGACCAGCAAGCAATTATTGCAGCGAAGAAGATTGCAGAGGTCGAGAAGCAACGCGATGCTGCTGTCAGTGAAGCAGTGTATGCAAAGGCAAAGCTTGCCGCGCACGGCGGTAGTCAAACCAGCACACCGCAGCTGGATAATGACAGGGATACAAACTCGATATCTGGTGATCGCTCGACCGATGTGGCACGGAAGCTTGCCGGAGCATTAAGCGTACAGGCCAACCTACAGAAGCACATTGACAGCTTAACTGCGGAGGTGGAAGCAGAGGCTAATGGCCGCAAGCTTGCAGAGGAGACTGCAAATATTGCCCAGGCACGGATCGCAGAGCTGGAGAGCTACAAGCAGAAGAATTCCTCGGAAGTTGAGAGCCTGAAGGCTGAACTACACCACGTTCACATGGAGGCCAGGGAACAGTCTATCCTGTGCGCTGAGGCAGTTGCCAAGGCAAATCTACTCGAGGTCGAAAGGGAGACTTTGGAGGGACAGCACAACGAGCTACTCGGCACGTCAAAGGACCACAGTGAAACTTTTGGATCGTTGAGGGCAGCTCTCGCCGCGGCGCACAGCATGAAGGAGCACCTCGAGCGCAAGGTCGAGGAGGAGCGCAGCCAGCGTGAGGTTATGGAGGACAAGCTACGCAACCTTCGTTCCGAGCATGAGGAGCGGACTTCCGAGCTCGAAACTGCCAGCCAGCGTCTGCGTGATGCGGAGGAGGTCGCAGAGAAGCATGCAGCGGAGGCACAAAGCCTTAGGGTAGCTGTGATGTCTGGCCTGGATAAGGTGTCGACGAGAGACTTGTCTATGAGCCCCACGTCTGGAGGCGAAAAGATCGCCACCCTTCAGGCCCAAGCTGAAGCGGCCAACGTCTTGGTGCGCAAGTACCAGTCTGCTGCCGACTCGGCTTCGGAGAAGCTCCGCAGTGCGGAAGAGCGCATTGCTGGTCTCGAGGCATATCAAGAGCAGGTCAGCCGTGAAGGCATGAGCATCCGCAAGCAGCTCCAGTCCACGATGAAGGAGGTCCAGACTCTGCAGGCTGCCAACACGGAGATGAAGCACCAGATTGCGAACCAGCAGCTCGAGACCAACGCTGTGCATGTCCAGCACAACACCCTGAAGGACCTGCTTCAAGAGCGCGGCATCAGCCCGATTGCCGCGGCGCGTGCACGTGGCCTGAATAGCCCGCAGATGCGCTCAGACTCTCCCGAACAGAACCGTGTGCGTGAGCTTGAGCAGCAGTTGCTGACGTCGCAGCAATCTCACGAAGAGACGAAGCAGCTCCATGCTTCTCAGTCACAGGAGGCTGATAGCGCGTACCGCGAGAAGCTTGCGCAGCTGGAGAACGACTACCAGTCCGCTGTCCACTACGTGAAGGGTACGGAGAAGATGCTCAAGCGGATGAAGGACGAGCTCTCGAAACTGAAGGGCGAGAATGGACGTCTAAAGACCGAAGTGGAGGAAGCGAGGTCTAAGGCTGTTGCTTCCGCTGAGCCAACCGAATGGGAAGAAGAAAAGGAGGCTCTCCGCCACCAAATCTCGAACCTTCAGGCCGAGATCCAGACCTCGCGAAAGGAGATGGAGAGCCAGCTCTCCGACGTGCAGAAAGAACTCGCAGCAACCAAGGCCGACCGCGAGCGCCTCACCCAAGCCCACGACCAGGCCCAGCGCCAAATCTCCACCCACACCGAGCAATCCCGCCTGGACCTCGACCAGCTCCAAAAGGAGAACGCAAGCCTCGAGCAGCGCGCCCTAGACGCCGAGCAGAAGGTGTCCCTCCTCCTCGACCAGGTCGAGTCCTCAGTCGACAACTACCGCCGACAATCCCATCTCCTCTCCGACGCCGTCGCCGCCAACGCCAAGGGCGGCCACACCCGCAACCTCAGCGACATCGACAGCGTCTCGGGCGAGTCACTCTACAGCGACACCACCGAGCGCGGTAATGACCGCAACTCCATGGCCCTCGATAGTCTAGCATCTGAACTCGAGACGCTGCGCACGCACTGGGAGACGACGAATAAAAATTATCGCCAATCTACCAACTTTGACGCGGAGCTCAAGACTGATGGCACTGTCGGCGATGGCGGCGCCGAGCATGGACTGAGTAATAGCCTTGCGGATTGGCGGAAACGACTTGATTCGGCGGAGGCGGAGACGAGGGTTAGGAAGGGGAGTGCGGATGCAACGGCGGC